>SNQN01002394.1:11374-32335 GCA_008642245.1 Bassia scoparia | reverse complement strand
CTGACTAAGCCATATGACCAATGCCCTGTTGATCTATCATCAACAACAAGTCTGCCCAATTCAATTTGGAGAGACTCTAAGAGAATAGGTTCCGATATGCTGGAAAGAAGAAGTACGTCACTGGAAATGGTCCAATTCCAGATTGTTGATGATAAACCCATCAGGAGCAGGTTCATGTGTATGAGAACCTTGTTGCTGATATTCTGCAGAAGGAATGAAGATGTGCAAGGTGCTGCAGGCCAATGTGCTGATCGAGAAGCTTCCTGATCTTGGTTTGGTTATCGCAACCATCTCAAACATAAAAGAAGAAATATGACATTGGAGGAATTGATCGACACATGAAAATTGAAGAGGCTAATCGCCCTCAAGGATAAGGCATCTCCTTCTAATGAACTTGCTGTTAAGGCTAACATTGTTGAGTCTTCTGTAAAATTTCTGACAGGAACAATAAGGGAAGAAGCCGCGCCAATAACAATCAGAACCAGAACAAGCAGTTGGGAGTCCAGAAAAACAGAAGGGCAAGAACTCAAGAAGTCCTCTAATAAAAGGCAGAAGCGAACCCAACTTGCTATGTGTGTGCATGGCTGGCCACAAAGCCGGCAATGCAACCAACGCAAGGACAAAAAAAATGACCAGAATAACAATAATAATCATGCTCATTGTTGAAAATTCTAATGATATTATTGCTGCTGTAGTTTCTAAATTAATTTAGTTGAGATAAAACTGAAATGGATTGTGGATACAGGGCCACAAACATTTTGTGCAGATAAGAGATTGTTGCTGATTTCTTGAGGCTAATCAAGCGAACAAGTCTTTATGGAAACCCACAGCAGAAAGTGCTTGGCCAAAGGATCTGTCATCCTCAAGCTCAATTCTGGAAAAACTTTGTTCTTGCAAAATGTAATGTAGTCCCCTCCCTTCGTAGGAACTTAATTCTGTGCTCTCTTAAACAAAGCTGGTGTGAAACTTGTTTTGAGGGGATAAGTTAATTTTGTCTCGCAATGAGTTTGTGGGGAAGGATACCTTTCGGGTTTGTTTGTACTTGAACAAATATTCCAACTGTATGAATAAAATTTCTACTTCTGCCTACTTACTTGTCTTATGATCTTTGGCAGCCTAATTGGACATGTTAGTTATGTTCCATGAAACGTTACAACACATGTCTTTAATTCCTAATCTAAATGGAAATGATCATAGCAAATGTGAAGTTTGTGTTGGTCAAATACACTAAAAAACGTTTTTAAACCTGTTGTTGAACGTAAAACTGAATTGCTTAAATTATTCATACGGACTTAGCTGATAAAAGTACCGAAAGCAGAGTGGCAAACGGTATTATATCACATTTGTTGATGATCATTCTAGATATACCAAAGTGTATCTGGCGCAACCAAAATGAGGCAGAAAAATGTTTTTAATTATAAGCAGAAGTAGAAAATCAGTTGGACCGAAAGGTTAAAAACTTAGGTCTGATGGGGCGGGAGTATGAACCACATTTCTAAAAGAACTTTGTGAACAATGGCTAAATTCATGAGTTTCGCTCCCCGCACCCCAGAACAAAACGAATAGCAGAAAGGAAGAACAGGACCCTTAAAGAAATGAATGAATGCTATGTTAATCAGTTCAGGTTGCTGATAACATGTGGGGAAGCTATACTTTCTGCACTCATGTTTGAACCAAAGTGCCTCACAAAAGCTAGACAACCCCATATGATTGTGGAAAGCTTTAGACCTAACTTGAAATTCCTTAAAGTGTGTGGCTTAGCTAAGTGCCATTACTTCTTTAAGAAGAAACCATTGGACCTAGACATATATGTACTTTCATTGGTTACGCAAGTAATAGTGCTGCTTACAGGTTTATTCTTGGATGACAGGTCCCTCAGCGAATCAAGAGATGCTGATTCTTTGAGAATGTTTTCCCTCTTAAGAAGAATGTTGTTCTCATGATGTGATTAATTCCTATCCTTCTAGTTCTGCTTCTCCTCTACTTCTACTTCTTTGCAGGTACCTACTACTTCTAGTACAGATAGGTTGTTCATCAGAAGGAGTAAGAACGTAAACTGAAACTAGCTTTGCCCTGATTTTTATTACTACTTCTTAACTGAGTTGAGAATGTAGATGAACTTGATGAGTTATTTTGTTTGTTGTCTTTTGATTGATGATGAACCTAAGACTTATAACAGGCAATGAGCTCATTGATGCTAGTTTCTGGAAGAAAGCAGTTAATAGTGAAATGAATCCATTATGTCAATCACACATGGAATTGGTAGTCTACCAAAAGTATAAAGCCATTAACTGTAATGGATCTTAAAAAAGAGCGCAAAACTGATGGCTCAGTTGAAAGGTATAAAGCTAGACTTGTGTAAAGGATCACACAAAATTTGTGTAGATTTCTTTAACTTACTCACCTGTAACTAAGATCCCACTATTCGTACTTTGCTTGCTTAGCATCTAGTTTTAAATTGATTATTCATCAGATGATGTTAAAACAGCTTTCTTGAATGGCGACTTAGAAGAGGAGATTTACATGGTTCAACCTCCAGTTTTGTGTTCCAGGACAGGAACACAAGGTGTAAGCTAAAGAAATCTCTCTATGGCTTGAACAAGCTCCGAAACAGTAATATGAAAAGTTCATTAAAAACTATTCTTAGTTTTGGTTTTGTTTTGAATCGTCTGATGCTTGTGTGTATTCTAAAATTTTGGCAATGATGTGTGTCATAAATGTGTATGTGATGACATGCTAATTTTTGGTACAACATGCAAGACCATTGATGAGACTAAAAGTTCTTCCTCCAAATTGAGATGAAAGACCTATAAGCAGATGTGATTTTTGGTGTTAAAGTCCCAAACAGGTAATCTTTACTTTGTCTCAACCTCACTATGTGAAAAAGTGTTAAAAAGTTAACTTTTGATGTTGTGCCTGTCAAAACTCCATGATATGCTAGTATTCACTTGAAAAAACCTGATGGAAATAGTGTCTCAAGCTGAATATCTAAAATAATGGGAGTTAATGTTTTTGATGAATATACTCGCCTGATATTGCATATCGTTAGTAGACTTAGTCGTATACTCATAACCCAGTAGATCATTGGGATGCCCTAGCGTTACTGAATACCTAAAGGAACCATTGATTGGGGTTGCATTTGTTGGTTATCTACTGTCTTAAGTATGTGTGATCACGGGTTCTCTATATGATTAGATGTAAATCTACTATGGTTATGTGTTTACCTTTGAGTGCGACAATATCATGAAGTCTGCAAAGCAGACCTGCATAGCCAGTCCACGATGGAGTAAGTTCATAGCTCTTACTTAGCAGCGCAAGAGCTTGAGTGCTAAGGAATTCTCTTGGCAGATATTCCGGGGGCAACTTTGTCCCCTGTTTCTCTACATTTGACTCACAGCAAGCAATTAGTTGCAAAGAACAGTGCGTACAATGGTAAAAAAGCACATACAAATCAGGCATGAATCAGTAAGATCCCTAATTACAAGTGGCGTTCTACTATGGAATATGTGAGTCAGAGAGGAACTTGCAGATCACTGACTAAGGACTAAACAGAAGACTAGTCCTGATACGTCGAGGGGAATGGACTTAAGCCCGTTGGTTGAGAAATTCATATATACCCAATCCTTGCTTGCAAGTTGTGTGACTAACGAAGCTGTGAATAGACTCATTTTTTGTACATCTTCCCATTCCTATGACTTGTAATTTTAAGGTGAGCTTTTGCTCTTAATGATTCCATAGCCCAGATATGGGTGGTCTATGAAAGACTTGATTTTCACTAAGTGAGTTGAAGGTTTGCCACCTTCTTGGAAGACTTGGCAGTCTTTCTAGAGCACTCATGACGAGTCCCAAGATTTGTTGGCATAAATTTTGTTGTTGCGGAACTCGTAATATGTGATTAGGTAAGATGCGCGTTGTTGAGATTTATTCTTGGTCAAAAACGTCAAGATTCGTTCACCCTTTGATAGAGAAATGCTCAACTTCGCTATGTTGTTCAACTCGAAAGACACCAGCATTAAAGTGTCAAGCCTATTAAATGCTCAGATCATTCTGTTCTCCTACCTTCGCATTGTGGGGGATGTTGGGAAATATAATAGGAAATGCAAGTATTATTTTTGTGTTGTCCCACATAGAAAGAATTGCAACTTTCCCACTTGTTTTTATAGGAGAACTTGCTTTGATGTTTGAGGCTGTGTGAGGGGGGTATGGGTAACCCACAGCCGCGCCCCGCCGCCGCCCGGCCTCGGGCTCGTGCTCGTGACACAGTGCGCGGTGTGTGTGGCTTTATTTTTACGACCAGGTTCATTCGTTTATTTTTGGACCGGTTACACATTTAACTGTAACCGTTATCACTTAATTGTCCTTGATCTCGCCCCAATTAATGCCAAAACCGTTACTGTCTCTTCAGTTTTTCTGCCCGTTCTGGCTTCCTCCCTCACCTATATATGCTTCCCTTGGCCATCAGAGCATACAAAAATTCCAAAACACTTTCTCCTCTCTACTGATCTGAAATTATATGAGTCCAACTCTCCTTCTCGAGCACGAATTGGAGGATGTTTGTGCTAATCTTGGGCAAACGCTCGTGAGCCATTGCACCTAGTCGAGGCAATTTTGCTCTAAGACAGTGGTCTCCATACACGACGCACGATTCCTTCATCTCAAATTTCGCTTATTTCTCTGATTATACAGCCCTTATTCCTACACACCCATCCGAGCTACAGCCCGCCCTATCCCCGCCACAAACTATCATCAAACCTCCGATCCTTTATTTACAATTTTTGATTAGGGCGGGGGCTAGGCAGTTTAGGTGGTGGTGGTTGGGCTGAGTTTTTTCTTCTGTATTTTTGAAATTGTTTTTATTTTTTCCTTTTTTTTATATTTTAATTGGTTAATTAAAGTTTAAGGTTTAATTTAAAGTTTAAAATAAAATTCAGATTTAAAATAAGGTTTAAACAAAGGTTTAAGGGATGTTTTTGTTAGTTTGTTACAATTGGGATATTAGGTTCAATACGAGTATACTAGYGGGAAAAAGTAAAACTCAGGTATTGCACTGGGATTTTACAAAAACTCGGGTATACTAGTGRGAATTTCCCATTAAAATATGGTTGAAGAGTAATTGTATTTGTGTAGTTGAAGATTAATTAGAATATGGTTGAAAATTAAATGTATTTGTATGGTTAAAGATTAATTGTATATGTGGTGGAAGATTAATTAAAATATGATTAAAGATTAATCAAAATATGGTTGAAGATTAATTGTATTTGTGGATTAAAATTAATTAGTTAGTAAAATCATTAAGCTTAACTGAACTGAAAATGAGCCGAAGTAATTAACAGACCATACCCGTGCTCTCCCAACAAGAAAATATCATCATCATCATCATCATCATTATTAAAAGCATTAAAACGTGTCAAGTTTTATAAGTAATAAAGAACAAGTGAACTACAAGAAGTTGGATGGGAGTCGAGATACAATTCGGATCCCCCACTCCTCTAGCTATTAATGGAAAATATTTTGAGTTCAAAATAGTCATAACTATATATTATTTATTTATATTTATAATATTTTTTTATTACTATTATTAATACTATTATTAATAATATTGTTTCATTTACTTATATTTATTGTTTACTACTACTATTATTAACAAGGAAAATCTTAAACATTTTATAACCCTTAGGTCTATGATTCCTATGAAAAAAAGCTAAAACTGGTCCTATTAACAATACTATTTTTATTATTTTCACTATCATATTTATTACTGTATATACTATTATTACACTAATATTTCAGCTTAGTTCAACAACTTCAGCCGACTTCAGTTGAGTTCAACCAACTTCAACTCAAGCTATTTCAATTCAACTAACTTCAACCGACTTCACCTAACTTCAGTCAATTTCAGCGCAAGAGAATTGGGCCGTAGGATGGAAGTAGGAGAGAAAATGAATAGTGAGTGAAAGAAAATGAATCATGTTAGAGATGGTCATGGGTTCAGGACCCGCTCCAAATCTAAAGATTCAGATCCATTTTTAAGGGTCTGGGTTAGAAATATTTAGACCCATTAGATTTGGGTCAGATCTGAATCTATGCTACAAAAAAGGGATCTGGGTCTGGGTCCAATGAGTCGAGACCCTGATCCGATCCAGATCCAACCCACAGACCCATATATATATTTAAAATTATATAATATTTCTTTCATATCTTATATTATTTTTAGGGTTTTCTCAAAATAAGGTTAATAGGTTAGTCACTCTTTCTAGTTTGTATATATCACTAGTTTGTATAATGTTAACACATAGTACATTACAAGACCTTATAAAAATTTATATAATGAAAGACCCATTAAACCCATTTTAAGACCCAAGACCCACTATTTTCAACGAATTTGGGTATGAATCCTTAAAATTTTGGGTTTTTCTAAGGTATACCCTTGTAAGTTTTGATTGGTGTTTTTCAAGGGTTACCATGCTTTTCAGAAGTTCCAGAGTAGTACCCATACATGAGGCTCGATATCCTTTCTAAGTCATACCTCCCTTAGTTAAATATTAACCTTAGTTTAAATTTAAAATAGAAATTAAAAACCAAATTTTTTTTAAAAAAAGCCCCTAACCACCTCCCCCCTCCCTCCTCCGATCCTCCCTCACAAACATCACTCCTCCAACTGCAAATCCAGCCACCACCATTGCAATTGACCGGCTTTGACTCTCTGGTTGCCGCAACTCCAGCCGCCGCAACCCCAGCCTCCACAACCAACCACTAACCCTCGAAACCACCTACGAAACAAACCCCGAACCCTCGAAACACCCATGAAACTCACTCTTAACCTCAAAATGCGGCTGTGATGTCATAGGCAACCACCTCGAGTTGAAAAGAATAAATAGAGGGTAACGAAGAGAGATATATAACCTTGATTCCATAATCAAAATCTCCTGGGAGAAATCGAAGAAGAGGGGCGTACGAAGGAAAGGACACTTGCTCGGGAATATGAGTATATTTGTTGGATTTGGTGTGTGTGGCGGCATGGGGGTTTCGAATGGCTCAAGGGCATGGGTTTTGTGAATCAGAGGGCTGCGGTACGACTAAGGCGGTTGGTTATGACGACAATAGGTTGTGCGGCATGGGGTGGCATGGTGGCAGGGGGTTTCGAATGATTGTGCAAGGGTTCTATTGGTGGTGGCAAGGGGTTTCGAGTAGAGTGCTGGCAGGCTAATTTTGTTGGGGGGTTTCAATTGGTGGTGTCGGGGTTCGTTGGCTAGGGGGTTTCTCTAGGTGGTGGTGGGCGTCGTGGTGGTTAAGGTTGGTTGGTTCACGGTGTGGTGGCTAGGTTTGCAGTGGCTAGGTGCGTAGGTAAGGGGGGGAGGGGTTAGGGATGGTGCTGGGTGGGAGGCAGAAAGAGTTTTGAGGTTTTATTTTTTTTTCTAATTTTTAAATTAACAAAGGTTAAGGATTAAATTAGGGAATAGGTATTACTTGTAAATGTTTGGTAATTTAAGGGTATGAACTTCTAAAAAGCATGGATAGCCCTTGAAAAACGCTAAACCACAAGAGTATATCTTAGAAAAACCCTAAAATATTTGGCTAAATGAATCTGGGATGAATAAATCCATTTAAAAAAACATGGGTCGGATCTGAATCCACCTAAAACCTGCCCRGATCCGACCCATAACCATCTCTAAGTCATGTAATCGAGAATGAGTCATGGAATCGAGAATTTGGCCGCACATAAAAGCACACTTGTGAGAAYAAGTTGCACACGTGGAAGACTGAAGCCATGGTCTTGCAAGTCAACTTTTTCGCACGTGTGGAGAGTGTATATAATGCCAAAACTCCTGCAAAAAGCTTCGTCCTACTCCTCTCCCTCTACTTCTACTTTCCATGCAGCATCATTTCCATTAATCGTAATTGCCATTTTGGATTTTATTGCCCATTTTCTTGCCTTCATTTTATAATTTTTATCTTGCCTTCATTTTATTGTTTTCCTTCAATTAGGAGTAGGACCTCTATAATACGGAGTATAATCATACATTAACATATTATGGTTGGTCTAAAAACCAAGGGAAATATCAATTGTATAAAGAGTGGTAAACTTGTTCTTTCTCCATTTTTTAATATWTATAGTAGATRAAAATTTATATGTTGTAACTATTTGAATAGGAGAAAGTATGACTTCGGCCAAATAAAGTAGACAATTTTCAAATTGTAACAACTTAATTTTTTTCAAACCTCAATCAATTAATGACAATGTAAATTGCAACCACTAAGTACATTTTGGCATAAAAAAAAAATACTTTCTTACAATTAATGACATCATTATAATATATCCAAGGGCGTGGCTGGGGCGACGCGAGGTGCGTGACGGCGCAGGGCCTCGTAATATGTTATATGTATTATTGGTTGCAGATACCAAGCAAGAAGTTAGTTGTAGACTAGTGGTTAGGTAAAAGGGATTTTAAATGTGAGATACTTTGTTCGAATCTCAACACATATGGGTTATAGTTTTGGGTAAATTTGTCTAAGTGGGGCCCTTGCATTTTACAGTAGTAATTATTCTTTTTTTACCAAATATAAAACCCGCGTGCAATATTTTCATTGATACAGTATTAGACAATTTAGACCCTTCTTTCCTTATCAATTCCTCCATATTAATTGTACTGTATTGTATACAATTTTACCATTTTTTTTTTTGAAAAATTAGAAAATTAAGCAAGATAGTGCTAATTAGTCATTTTTAATTTAAATAAAAAATTCAAAATTGGACCTCTTTACAAGAATTTGAACAGGGCCTTCAATAACCTAGCCACACACGGCCCTGTATATACTAATTCTTATTTTTAGGTGTTGGCCAATTTTTTCGACGTTGTCCTTCTTTTTTCAGGTCATCTATCTCATCTTATTACGAGTTTCACCTCAATTTGCGTGCCTTCAAATGAGTTTACAAAAATACCTTACTTAAGGTTCTTAGGCTCACTTTTGTCCTTTATATATGGTCAAATTTGATGTTGAAATTTGAAAAAAAGGCAAAATTGGCCCCAACACTCTGAACTATTGATTTGGAGCACCCAACAACCCTGAACTTCGCTTAGTTACTAAAACAACACAAACTAATGTGTTGGGTGAAATGCATACCTCTACTTAACTTTCCACCCATTATTTTACCATAAAAACGGTGATTTTTTTAACGAAAATCTAATTAACTAAAAAATCGCATAACTTTTAATTAGAAATTTAATTTTTAAACGGTGAAATAATGGCTGGAAAATTGAGTAAAGGTACACTCCACACCCAATACAATAATATTAGTTTGTGATGTTTTAGCAACTACATGAAGTTGAGGGTGCTTGGTGCACCTAAGCGATGGTTTAGAGTGTTGAGGCAAATTTTGCCAAAAAAAAATATGATTAGATCTATCATGGCCTACATACGGGGTGCACGCACCTCGATTTGCGTGCCTTGAAATGAGTTTGACAAAAAATGCCCTACTCAACGTTTTCGGAGTCACTTTTGTCTTTTATGATCGAATTTCTATTCAGGAATTGAAAAAAAGGATCAGATCAATCTCGATGTAAATTTGGGTTTCTCCTCAATTTGTATGTCTCAAAATGATGAGTTTGAAAAAAAATCTTACCGAAAGTTTTCAAGGTCACTTTTTCCCTTTGTGGACGAATTTGAAATCGGAATTTAAAAAAATGATCGGATCTTSTATCTTAACCTACGTACAAGTGTCGCTTCGATTTGTGTGCCTCGAAATGACTTTAGAGTTTCGAGAAAAAAGTGTGTATCATTACAATATAATGATGTCATCATTTGCCGAACGAAAAGTAATTTTTTTGGACGGAATTTGCAGAGTTGCTGCAATATAATTGCACTAGTTTTATATGCACGCGATGCGTGCATAGACACATGATAATTGTATTCTACGAAAAAATGGTTTATAGTACATATCAAAAAATGCTTCTAGCTAATTAGCAATAGAATTTATTTGAATTATAATTATTTTAAAAATAAATATGACTTGAAATAAAGAATAGTATCATATATGTTTCCATTTAATTTGGAATAATAGTCATTTTCACTAATTAACTTACATAATACAGAGTAAATGCATTTTCTATATATTTTAATTATTGAATAAGTAAATGTGGRGTTTGTGAGTAATTAAGGAGGAATTCAATGTGRGGTTTGTTCGACAGGTCAAAAGAGTAGAGGTAGAGGTTGCATTGGAGAAGATGAAATCGAAGAAAGCAGTTGGGCCTGATGGTATACCGATTGAGGTGTGGAGGTGTCTAGGTAAGGTTGGTATTAGTTTGGTTAACAGAGTTTTAACAAGAATATGGAAGACTTCGAGGATCCCTCAACGATTGGCGAAAGAGCACCTTGGTCCCAATTTATAAAGACAAAGGAGATGCTCAGGATTGGCTGCTAACTATCGAGGAATAAAGCTTATAAGTCAACTATGAAGTTGTGGAAGGGTAATAGAACAAGCGGTTAAGGGCATGCACTAGCAGATCCGAAAAACTCCAGTTGGTTTTAAATTGCCTGGGCGATCCACAATAGAATCAATTCATTGTTAAGACAAATAGATGGAGTTTTTAATAGGGCGGAGAAGAAGACCTCCATATGGCTTTATCGATCAGAAAAGGCTTAATGAACAAAGTACCAAGAAGATGTACTTTGGTGGGCAATGTTGAAAAAAGTGTATTCCCCGGCAGGTACATGTGACTCTAGTAGGACATGTATCGGGGTGTGTCAACAAATGTTATGGACTTGGATGGATTGACAAAAAGACTTCCCTATAACGATTGGTTTGCATCAAGGGTCCGGCATTGAGCCCTTCCTTTTTTGCCATTGGTTATAGATTGAAAGTGAACAAGCCATCCAGAGGAGGTTACCATGGTGTATGTTATTGCAGATGATTATGTATTGGGGAATATGAAAACTAGAGAACCTGGGGTTAAGCCAAGTTGGAGCAATGGAGAAAAAGGTTGGAATATCTCGAAGGATTTAAGCTAAGTCGGAGGTAAGACTGGTATTTGGGAATGGTCGATTTGGGGTCCAAGTGGGGAACCAATGATGGAGTGGTGAGTTGAAACGGAAAGGATTGCAGATACGAGTGATTTGTTTAAAGTATCTTGGTCAATCGATAACCAAAAGAATGGGATAATTTGACAAGATGTGCTCATAAGGTATAAGTTCAGGATGGTGGGTTAAATGGAGAGCGCTACTATGGAAGCGTTATGCGATCGATTAAGCCATCCCTTTAAAGCTGAAGGGAAATTTACATTGGACTGCTATAAGACCAGTTTTGCTTAAATGGTACGAAATGTTGGGCCTTCAAAAAAGAGCATTTTCTAAAAGGTTGGGGTCACCCGAGATGCGGGATGTTAAGATGGATGTGCGAGGAAACACGTCTAGCGAGATCGAATAAGAATGAAGTTATCCGCAGAAAGTTGGTGTTGCAGATATTTGAAGCAAGTTAATGGGAACGACGCTTGCGTTGGTGGGCATGTAAGACGAGAGACCTCAGGGGCACCGGTGCGAAGAGTGAAGAGTGGATCAAGGGGGATTTTTAAACGAGGTACGAGGGAGACCAAAAATGACTTGGTGGGAAGGAGTTAAAAAGATCTGAAGGCGTTGGATTTTGCAAGAGAGTGAGGTCTCTCGATCGGAATCGGAGGGAGTGAGGAGGAAATTTTTAGTGGAGTGACCTCGACCGGAATAATCACATTTGGTTCATGTTAGCCGACCCCAACTATTGGGTATTAAGGCTATGAATGATTGATTATGGATTGAATAGTAAATGGGTTGTTAGGCAAATCAATTCATAAATTTTTAAAATTCATTATGGTATAAAAACATTTAAGGGGGCACATTATCTTCTCTCCCATTTCCTTGTATCAATAGAGATATAACATAATTGGCCGAAATTTGAAAAATAAAAAGTTAAAGGTGCTGCAATTGTATCTTGCTACTCAATTGGCTTAGTGGCTTGCAAATATCAATTGATGAGTTAATATTAATTTGGCCATTTTTCAAAATTTTCCTTTTTTTATTACATATAAAATGCCGATATTCTAACACATTTTTCTGGAGAAAAAATGTAGCAAAAGAAAGAAAAGAGGGTGGCTCATCATAATAGAGGGCGGAGTAGAGATTGTTTGTGTAATGGACTCCGTTAACATTATTGATCAACTGAAACTAAACTGAACGTGAGCTCGAGCTGATAAATATTTAATTTTGCATTAATATATATCTTGGGATCAATATATAAATACTATTTATCTATATAATAATGGCGATATTAACTGTATTAATAATTATATTTTTGGATTAATATTTAACTCTTGGATTAATATTAATTCACTTGATTAATATTAGACTTGGATCAAAATTAATCAATGTTAATATTTAACTTGGATTTAACTATTATAATAAATACACAGTATATCTTTGTATTAATATTTAATTTATAGTTAATTATTTTAATAATCGGAGTAAATCTTTGGATTAATATTTTAACTATTTAACTTTGGATTATATTAAACTGGATTTAATATTTTACCTCTCTAAATAATATTGATTAATAATATACTTGAAAAGTTGGGATTAATGATATTAAATTGAAATGTTTAACTTGGTATTACTATTATTAATATAATAATAATAATAATAATAATTATCGTCAATATTATTATTATCATTATCATCATTATCATTATTGAGTGAAATTATATTATAACTAATAGAAAGAAGATGAATTAAAAAGAGATTGAAGAGGTTGAGATTTGGATGAAGAGATGATACTTGGCAAATTAGTATGAGAAAACAAAAAAGAAGAAATTRGAGGCAAGGAGGGATGCCATGTGTCAAATGTATGTTTTGGGTAGGAATTTTAATATATTTAGTATAGATATATAGATTTAGGCCATACCATTTTACTTTTCTTGAATAAAATATACGACCGCAATATATATAAATCACAGCAATGAATTACTCCATCACTCCTCAAACATTATTGTTAATCTTGGGCCTTTTGCTGTTCTATTCTGCCTCCATGTTTAGAATTTTTGATCAATTAAATGAGACAATACAYAATTGTTGTTTTTTTCCCGTGTTAAGAGAGCCATAAGAGCGAGAATGAGAATCGATCATAGAATCTCGTGAAACCGAGAAAGAAACTTTAACCGTACGACTTGGCCTATCCAATACTCAAGCAACAAATTGACATCTCTCACACGAGGCTAGACTAATAAATTAGTGAAGTGAAGTGAAATGATAATGTATCTTGGAGTACAATTTTCCCTTACTCGCCAAAACCAATGACCAATTCTTATATTGTCRTGTTGGGTCTATCTTGCAATGATTTTTACCTCATTCGCCGTCGTCATCGTCAACTCATGAAATTATTATTCTGGGGTTCATCAATTCGTCCTGTTGGGTCTCACCTTTTGTGTACTACTTCCTAAGTTCCCATTAACATATAARTATAATCATCTGCCAAAACCCATAATTACGAGTTTAACCCGATTTTCTMAGATAATACCCTGAGAATTAATTCAATTTAATAGCATAGCTGTGCTACAATATTCCGCTTAATTAAGCCAATTTTGACCCGGTAACAATTATTTTAAGTTTGTTACAATGAAAATATGAAATACACCAAATACGCATGGTTAATTGGTTATCTTATATTGTTACTAGTTATTTTTTGCACGCTATGTTGCAGTCAACTTACATATTTTAAACTCAATCTGATTATTGTTCTCTTACAAACTAGTTACTAAATTTAAATTTATTGGTTATTAGATCTTTGATCTATATTATTAAAGTGAAATGTATAAAACGGAGTAAAACTGTCTCTAATAAGTGGAACAAAAATGTTATACTTCATAAAGTAGAAAGTTTGATTAACATATAGAAAGTCGTATTAATAGATAATCAACCTTATAGTTAGGTTAAAAGTATTAGTGTTCAGTAAAATTGATGTTAAATATTTCGTTTTCCTCTATAAATTAAGTTACTGTTAAACTATTTTACTCAATTTTTCAATGCACAACTTTATTCTACATGTCTAATGTATAAAACAATAAATTCAACTTTCATTGAACATTAATTGAAATATTTCAATAAATTTTATCCATTCAATATGTATGGGAAAAATTAGAAAATGCATCTAATATAGTGCAATGAGCCTTTAATATTTTTTTTATATTTTATAAAAAGGCATTTAAATTTCATTAAGTTAGAATTGTATTGTTGATGGGAACACCATCTTCCTCCCCCTCACTTATATAATAAATGTAACAAAAGAAAAGAAGTCAAACAATGTAATAAAAGTATCCAAGTTTCTGTCATCATTTATTAATTATTTCCAACTTGTAAAAGTATCCAAAACAAAATTAAATATGTGGTAATAAAAACTAACAGAAAATGATAGTATTGGTATGAATAATAATAAGTACATAATAAATTCGAAATACAAGTAGTAACTTCAATGAACTGCATGTGAATGTGAATGCGGTGTACTAGTCTCAGTATTCCCCACCTTCTATGCCTCCCAAAACTCACCTGCTTTTCTGATTAATTTTCTCGAAACATCTTCGTGTTGGCTCTGAACTTGCATCTCACCAGCACACCCCCTTGGAAACTCATCCATCATCACCTTCTTCTTCTTTCTTCTCCACTACGTCGGTCATTTTCTTATCCTCTTTTGAATCTGGAACTCCCACTATTATTAATTCATTATTATATTCATCGGTTGTTATATTTTAATGGAGTGAACTATTTTCACAACTCCCAAGTCCAATTTTTTAAAACTGATTCTCTCTAATAACATTATTAGCAAATGCACGCCAGTTTCAGTAGTGTCTTTGTTATCTGCCCCCTCTGTCATGTGGAATCTCGACTGCTGTACACCTACTGAGCTCAATTCCCGAGGGTCGTTTTTCTGCAACCCCAGAATCGACATGCTAGTGAGGACGACCTGTATGGCGCAGATTCGCACCTCGTCAACAGCAACGCGTCTTCTGGCGGCGTTCTATTGACGCGTTGTTGTCGCTGCTGCTGCTTCCATCCATCATTATTGTTCGCGCGTCAATCAAATCGTTGTCGCTTCCTTCGTCTCTCCTCTTCACTCTTTCCTCCTCATCTGTTCCCGTCGTGGTTCGAACCGGTTCGACCCGAACCGGAATCGAATCCCTTGCCAACCTTCACGCTCCGACAGTTGAAGCAAGAAACCAATTGCAGTTTCCGCAGCGGTTTCTTGCAGTTCCACACCTCAACCCGCGAAACTCAACTGTTTAAACCATCCGCAGCAATTACAGTTACAGCAGCAGCACGCGCTGGCTTTGCTGTTTTTGGCCGAGCAGTCTTGCAATGCCTGACATTTTCTTAGATTCGACTTGCTCCTAACCGTCGAACCCGAACCTGACCAATGCATGTAACCTTAGGCGACGAGGGCTCCTGCGGTGTTTCAATGGCGGACGACGACGACGAAGCAGCAATGGCCTTTTACGCCTCATAAAAAGAGGGCTTGCTCTTGGTCTTCCTCTACTCCTACTCCCCACATACTTCTCAAAAACCTCATTAATGGATGGAAATTTCTCTGTTCTCCCGGACTTGATATGGTTTTGAATAGAGGATAATATCCTCATCTTCCTCAATTTTTTATTTTTTGGGGCGTTTATTATAAATTTGATCTGATTTTCTCTCTCTTCTTGAGTTTGCTTCTTCTACTTCAGTAGTGGAGTGAGAGAGTGAGGAGACCTGAATATTTGGGAGTAATTGGTTGAAGATTTTWTGGTCTGCCTTTTTATTTTAGAATGAGAAATTTTGAATATTATTTACTGTTACGAATACCATTATTAATATCATTTCTGAATGCTTTGCTGTCGCTGTAATAAAATTTTGCTGTATAATTACAGTATTTTAATTTCAGTGATTCCTTTATTTTAATGAATGATTTTGCACGGATGGTTGATGCAGACTGTAGTGTGGCTTTTGTGTTTCAAAGGTGTTGTGTAAGGTTCTCTTTGTCTTAATGGAGAAGATACTTAGATACCCTCTTGTCTAAAACAAGTTTTGAAATGACATTACTGTGTATAAATAATAATTTACTGGTAATAAAGTCAAATAAATTTGGGAAATTGAATTGGTAAAAAAGATGAATTATTAAAGTATGAACATTGACAAATGGCATCATTATTGAGAATAATTGAATGGATTAAAAGATTTGCTCAATTTGTTTGTAATCACAAGACTTACCTTTTGTCGAAATTGGTGTCCAATTTTATTTTTCGAGTTTAAAGATTTTTTTTAAACCTAACTGTGAGCACTGTAGTGAAATGAAAATAGGTTGAAAAGAATGTTACTTCAATATAGTGATGTAAAAAAGTAATTAACTATTCATTTGAGTTGAAAACCATTGTAAATTTTCAATTGTAATTTTCCATGTTGGATCGACTGAACAATACAAAAGGGGAGTGAATTGTATTGAGGAACTTAAGCTACTTTTTGCGGAAAGTAAAAGAAACTTGATGATAGAGGATTTTCCCAACACAAACTCTCAAGACAAACGCTAAGAGAGGAAAAACTGTGGCCTGATGCAACACAGGACTTCGTCTTTTATTATAGTAGGATGCAACACCTAATACAATCTAAGACCCTCGTTCTCAGTTCAACAATGAACTTCTTGAACCCTCGTAACCAACCCCTTTGTTGGTCACACTCTCTAACTCTCGATTTCAATTGAAATCCCTCGGCTAAGAAACACTCACAACCCCTCGCTTCAATCAAGAGATCAAAGCACTTACAACTCAATAAGACTTAATAACTTGGCACTGGTATGAAGTAAAAAGCTCTGATTAATTCTTTGCTCAAGTGTATGTTATAATTTACTAAGTGAGAATATTTATAGAGAGAGAGTGTAAGCGTGTAAGTCAAGCAGTAAATCCACCATCACACTACATCCTATTTTGTCGGAGTAGTGCTTAGTGGAACTTGACTATCAAGTCCACAAACACACGATCTCAACTCCTCAGATTATACCTGTTAATGTTCCTATTTTCACTCAGTTGGTTAGCTTAAGGATCAAGCCATTTACACACGTCTCCCATTAATCTTTTCTCAACTGATTTCCTTAGTTTTAGGAAACCGATTTTTCTTTTCAAATCATAAGAGCAAATGAGATATTTTTCAAAGATAAAACGTTAAGTTCAAAGATAATATAATATATAGTTTTTAAGAAATAAAGAACCAGAAAATAATTCTTAATAATTTCTAAAAAGATTTTATTTTATTTGAAAGTATTTACAAATTCCCTAGGTTTTATTTTGAGATATCTTTTTATAAACCACCATATTAAATTCTTTAATAAATTAAATCACAAACATTATATTATATCTCTTTTATCCTATGAGCTAATACTTCATTCATTAATGCCAAGCTGTACAATAAATCTAAAACTGTAAAATCCTAGATCTACTGTACCAAATTTCTCGAACACTGTTTTAGGCAATTRTGCCAAGGAACTCGAGCTTCCTTTGATGTGAGCTTCTTCCTTGAGTTCTGTTTAATGCATCCAAAAGACCCGGGAGGATATCCGCATTTCTTTAAGATATCTTGGATCATTAAAACCTGAAATCACAACACTTAACACACACATTAGATAAACACTTATGAGTTTGCTTTGTTGGTTTGTTGTGCCATTCATCAAAACATATAGGGTTCACAATATTCCCCCTTTTGGATGAATGTGATAGAGCGTCGCCAACCTATCAAATAATAAAATCTAACTCGGTCTCACTAAGCTAGTAGCAAGGGCAAGAAAGGGTCGAACCCATGRGAGGCGTTGAATCAACCACTGAAAGTCATTGTTTAAATAAGCTAAGTCAACTAGTTCTTTAAAAATTGTTTGTCACTAAACTAGGATTTGCAACTAGAATTAAGATTAAACGAGAAACTTTTATAAAAAGGTCTAGGGCAATGGCTACACCACTCAAATTCAACAATGAATTGCAACAAACAAGGGGAAATTGACTCAATGTTGGGGTTAAACTATGGAACGTCACCTAAGACACCTAACTACTCTCTCGGGGCTAGAGGATTGCCTAATTCATGGATTACAACCTATTTTCATGGTTAAATTCCAAACCAAGCATGAAAACCAATCATGGTGACAACAATGTTCCCTTGATTAGAAATTCCTATTCTCATGGCCTTTTAGTCAAGTAAGTTTAAGGGAGCCCTACAACCTAACTTCTTCTTTCAATCCTTCATTAAGGAGACTAATAAATAAGAGCTTGTGGTGATCAATACAAGGACTAGCATAAAATCTCTTAAACAAGGCTAATTAACATCAACAAGAATCAAATCCCACAAATAATTAGCAATTCAGACAAATTGAGGGTTTTGCAAACCCTAGAAAAATCACTACTCACAATCCATAACTATTCAATAAACAACATTTAGAGTTCATAATATGTAAATTCAAAGCTAATAAAAAACAATCAACAATTTGAAGCTAATATCAACTAATATGACATAACAAGTACTAATAATTCACTAAAATGGAAGAACAAGGGAAGTAGAGGAGAGAGAAGTTACAATGAAGCTTCAATCTGCTTAACAATTGACAGCTTGTCGCGTACCTATCAAAAATAACCTATTAAAACTAACTATGTAGCTAGTGGTAACAGGGTCGAATCCACAAGGAACAACAATTAATTATTAACTAATTAAAAGCATCTAAATTAGTAAAAGAGCTTTGATTGATTATATTGACTTACTATATGAAAGCAATGAATTAAATAAAAATAAATTATAATAACTAAAGTCTAGGCGCTATGGTTCACTATAGCAGTAATTGACAGCAAATTGGCATCAACATCCATAACATGGCATAATCAAACAGAACAAAGTCTCTCTGAATCAATTGAACCATAGAACTACTCCTAACCGTATCTCTCGACCTAGAAAGTCTCATTCTACCTATTGATGTGATCTTGTTTCTAAGTCTCAATCGCTAATCTAGGACTTGTGACTAATCAGATTAAGCAATTAAGTCGGGCCCTACGAAATTGATTAACATGAATAACAATCTATAGGAATTTGATTAAAAGCCAAGCCATGAATTGAATCAACCAATTATTAATCAATACATATTGCTATATCCCCAATCGCTCTAGAAATTAGACTACTCGCTCATAATAATTAAACATGATGATTGTAATTGGAAAGACATAACAAAGCAAAGAATAATTAAAGCAATAATAAAACCTAGAATAATTGGAAATAATAATGAGAACCTAAATTAATTCAAAACAATATCAAAAGCATCAAATATATTGAAAGCATAAGGAAAATGAATTAGGAAGAATAATTACCAAAAAGGATTGCAATGGATGATTGAATGAATTGATATCTATTGAAAAAACCAAAACGGGTTCAACAATACGTAATTGGGAAATTCTTCTATTTTGATGAAAACTAGAATATATAGAATAAAAGATAATGCAAGAATGTAGATTTCTATCTCCTTTAAACATCAAAATTTTCTAAATTAAACTAAGTTTGCTAAATTACAATCATGCCTTCATTAAAAGCCATTTAAAAGCCAACTTAAGTGCAAGAATGGGCCTCGATCGGATCGGTGATCGGGATACAGTTTGGCACAAATTGTCCATCTTCTAGAAGCCATATCTCGAGCTTCCGGTGGTCCAAATCCGCAATGTGACCTATCAAATCGAAGCTCTCGAAGTCTAGTTTTCCATATGCAGCTGGAATGCACGAATCCGACCACAAACTACCTGACGTACAATCATAGTTGGTCAAAAGAGTGAACATGTATCAATTTTCTTTGCGTCGCTCCACTCCTAGCTCCTTGCCACTTCTAAATAAGCTCGTAGTGCTTGCAAATAAGCCCCAGATCACTCCAATAATGGAGCACCTAAAACTACTGCAAAACACTAAACAACACATTAAGTGGCAAAGGGCCTATAAGAAGGCCAAAAACCATTCGATATAGCAAGAGAAATGGGAGAAAAACCATATAACAATACAATACATCAACAATGGAGGAAATCAACTTGCAAATCTTAAAACTTGAGTATGAAACTAGAAATTACAATAATTTTGAGAGGTAGTTGAAGTACTAAGCTAAAAATAAGTGACAACCCTAAAAATCAAGAAATCTCCCGAGCAAATGGCTCCCAAGGGGTATATATATGACCCCCTAAAAATAGAAGAAAATACTTGTAGAAGACTCTAAGAAAGCAGGGCAACACAAACGTGTTGCTCAAGACAGTAGCAGGCAGAATGTAGCAAAATCTCAGACCTGACAGTGACACGGACGTGTTGGGKTGACACGGACGTGTTGATAGTGACACGTCGGTGTTGGCCTCTGTACCTCAGTAGCTTCGAAATGCCACAACTTTCACATCGATTGTCAAATTTAGGTGTATGACCTATCGTTGSGAAGCTAACAAAAAAAGCTTTCACCTCCAAGTAGAATCACCTCAATCCGATTAGTGRATCAAAAGATATCATCATTTGAATCTACACCTAAGCACGAAAGGCTTCCAAAAGTGCTCCAAAAAGAACCTAAAATATACAAAAACACAAAAAATCCCCGTGAAGCATTAGTGTGACCAAAATAAGTTGAAAACATGCAAACAACACTATAATGCTTCAAAAACACAAGAAAATAAGCACTAAAATACACCTAAAATATGTACAAATAACGACTCATCAGAATGCCAAATCAAGCAAACTCTTAAACCAATTCAGACCATAATCAGTTATGTTTTAGTGCATAAATAAACATTTAAGAACAGGATATATAAGAGAAACAAAACCTAGACAAGTTTGAGTTAATTCCCTTATACATGCTTTGGATACTGCTAGGAACTTGATCAGTTTAAATGCAGAAACTTGATCATCAACCTATTATCAAACCAAAGAGGTTTGCTC
>SNQN01002394.1:0-11174 GCA_008642245.1 Bassia scoparia | reverse complement strand
ACTTAAACACATTTTTTCAACATGCTTTGATTCAACACAAGTGACTTCATGTTTACATACAAGAAATATACATGCATTTACTCGGTGTAATGCTTTCACATAAAATTGTGCATGAGACATATATCTGTCTCTTATACACATCTAGATGTGTATAAGAGACAGTATATATATATATATATATATATATATATAGAAAACATAAGCATCCTTGTCCAAAAGCCAAGAGTAGTCAAAGTCAACCAAATCCGAAATATTTAATTACAGACCAACTTGTTGAATAATAGTTAGAAGTGGGATAGGGTAGGCTAATTTAAGAGTGGGATAGGGGGTGGAACATGACTTCATGCTACATTGCCTCCAAGTTCAGCAAGAATCTCAAATAGCTTGCTCATGATCTTCTTCTGCCCTTTGTCCAGTTGCACTGAAGCCGAAGTGAGACTAGTAACAATGCCCTGTTATCCCAGCATGGCCTCCATTGTAGAAAATAGAGCCAGAACTTGATCCATCTTACCATGTAGAGATTGAACATCACCTTTGAGACTCTTCAGTTCCTCAATAATGTGGGAGGAACTAGAGCTCCCAAAGCCTGAACTAGTGGCCAACATAAGACCACTACCCTGCTTCTCCAGCACAGGAGCAACATCATCACGTGGAGGAGCTTCAACCACTTCTGGTTCCTTTGGTTTAGACACATCCTCATCAATATCGAGAACAACTTGAGCAGGCTCCTTCTCACTCCCCTTTCTTGTGTTTCTTGCACTCTATCTCTGAACAGAGCCCCTGCCTCCGCCTCTATCACCCCTTCTACTAGTGGGCGTAACCACTACATCATCTCCCTCCTGATTCTCCTCAAACACTGGGTCAACTTTTTTAAGACTCTTAACCTCTTCAGCAGTCTCCATCTCACCCTTAACTTTCTCAGCTGGTTTATGGTCATGCTCTTCCTTTGTTTCTTCCTCCTCCTCCTCAAAAACACATTCTCCCTCTTTTACAGCCAAACCCCACCTATGCAGAGTACTGGGTTGAATGAAATGATTTGTCTGCATAGTGAGNCTCTATCACCCCTTCTACTAGTGGGCGTAACCACTACATCATCTCCCTCCTGATTCTCCTCAAACACTGGGTCAACTTTTTTAAGACTCTTAACCTCTTCAGCAGTCTCCATCTCACCCTTAACTTTCTCAGCTGGTTTATGGTCATGCTCTTCCTTTGTTTCTTCCTCCTCCTCCTCAAAAACACATTCTCCCTCTTTTACAGCCAAACCCCACCTATGCAGAGTACTGGGTTGAATGAAATGATTTGTCTGCATAGTGAGAATTTCTTTGTCAATTTTGACATTGTAGCTCTCATGAAAGGTCATCAACTAATTACCATACCCGATTTTCATGTTTCTGTTGACATAGTGGGTAAGATGTTTCATCAAAGAAGGAAAATTTATTTGAATTTTGTTTTCTAGGCAATAGATTAACACAACATCTAGATGATTTGCCTCATCTCTATGTTGTGTTCTAGGAATTATAGAACGAAAAACAATGTGAAAGTGCAATTTTTGGATAGGACTGAATTTTTTGTGATTTGTTTTAATTGAATCAGGATGACCCCTAATAGATTCCACCATATTATCAACACACACACCATCAACAGACTTCCTCACTTTCTTCCCATCAACAACTTTCTCATATGCCCCCTTAAAGTAATCACTAAAACCCTCATTCGGAACTTGAAAAGCATCACTTAAATTAAATCAGCAGCATCAAACTCAATAACTCTATTCTTAATTTTGAAAGAACATACCCCATTTTCATTATTAAAACTTTTATTGATTTGATCTATTATAGTGTAAGACATAACATTCTTATAGCCAATCTCAAATAGATTACTCTACCCCTGATATTTTATAATTTCAAGTAGTTCAGTAAACTTACATGCAACAGCCTAGTCGAGATTAATTGCCATACCCATCATATAATTTGTACAGCGAGCCTCAATTCGAGCACGAGCATGAGATTTACCCTCCATTGGAATTTTGTCTTCGAGTTCCACCCAATCAACTTCCTCCAGGGTTTCAAATTTCCTTTTCTTCAAGCCTTCAGCAATTGCCATGTTTGCATGAGTCGAAGGGTTTGATGATTTTGAAAGGATGGGTGAAATATCCATGGGAGAGAAATTTGAGATTTGTGAAGTAAACAAGGGTTTTGTATGAAATGGGGATGAGAAGTTCAGAGAGTTATGTGAGTTTTGTGGGTTTAGAGAAGGGTTTTGCATATTTAAATTAAATATGGGTTGAAAGTGACGTTTGAGTTGTGTGTTGAAAATTTGGTGAGTTGTATTTGTGCGGTCAAAAAGAAAAGGGGGGGTAATTAATTCTGTCAGTAATTTATCACAATGATTCAATTGATTTGACAAGGGAAGGTGGATACTTATATACATGAACTATATGTGTTCTGCATTCGGTTGAGTAAATTTAGGAGATTAAAAATCGAATGCAAGCCAGCTAATTTAGGAAGATATTTTTGAGAAGATTTTGATTTTATAATTAGTTGGAAAAAATACAAAATAAAAATAATTTGTTTTGTGGGAAAAATTAAGTTGGACTTGAACTATTGAACAAAACAAATTTGGGCCTTGACACTTAAACACATTTTTTCAACATGCTTTGATTCAACACAAGTGACTTCATGTTTACATACAAGAAATATACATGCATTTACTCGGTGTAATGCTTCCACATACAATTGTGCATTAGACATATATATACAAGTGATGTTTAAGATCTTACCTTGGGGGATTATTGGAACACCTCTTTAGGATAGTTGAATCATCCCAAGTTCCATGTGCATTCTTTCAAACCTGTCCCTTGCTAGTGGCTTAGTCAAAATGTCAGCTATTTGATTATCAGTTTCACAAAAATCCAATTTGATTAAGCCTTGTTCAACATAATCTTTTAGAAAATGATGCCTTATATGTATATGCTTAACTTTTGAGTGATGTATGTACTGGATCTTTGGATATGCAAATGGCACTAGTATTATCACAATAAATTGAGATACAATCATACCTCATGCCATAGTCTCTTAGTTGTTGCTTGATCCAAAGAACTTGAGAACAACATGCAGTAGCAGCTACATATTCAGCTTTGGCAGTAGATAGGGCTACAATGTTCTGTTTCTTAGATGCCCAAGAAACAAGACAAGAACCGAGGAACTGGAGTGTTCCTGAAGTACTTTTCCTATTAACCAAGTCTCCTGCATAATYAACATCGGTAAATCCTTTCAAGTCAAAYGTGTCACTCCTTGGATAGAAGAGACACATATTTTCAGTTCCCTTTAGATACCTAAAAATTCTCTTAATTGCCATTAGGTGTGATTCTTTTGGATTAGATTGAAATCTAGCACACACACCAACACTAAAAGAAATGTCAGGTCTACTTGTAGTTAAATAGAGTAGAGAACCAATCATACCTCTATACCTCTTTTGGTCAACTGAAATACCTTGTGGATCTTCATCTAACCTGGTACCAACTCCCATTGGGGTATGATTTGTTTTGGCTTGATCGAACTTGTACTTTTTCAGAAGTTCCTTGATGTACTTTTGTTGATGGAATGAGTTCCCCCTCTCAGTTTGCTTTATTTGCAAACCAAGAAAGAAGTTTAACTCACCCATCATGCTCATTTGAAATTCACCACTCATTAGTTCAGCAAAATACTTACACAGTTTTTCTTTTGTTGCACCAAAAATAATGTCATCCACATATATTTGCACAATAAGTGGGTCAGTTTCTCCAGCTTTTAAAAACAAAGTTTTGTCAACTTTACCTCTTTTAAAACCATTTTGTAAAAGAAGCTTTGAGAGCCTTTCATACCAGGCTCTGGGTGCTTGCTTAAGCCCATAGAGAGCTTTGTCAAGCTTGAAAACATGATTTGGAAATTTTTGGTCTTCAAAACCAGGAGGTTGTTCAACATAAATTTTTGGTCTTCAATACAATCTAAGACCCTCGTTCTCAGTTCAATAATGAACTTCTTGAACCCTCGTAACCAACCCCTCTGTTGGTCACACTCTCTAACTCTCGATTTCAACCGAAATCCCTCGTCTATGAAACACTCACAACCCCTCGCTTCAATCAACAGATTAAAGCACTTACAACTCAATAAGACTTAATAACTTGCACTGGTATAAGTAAAAGAAAGCTTTTGAATTCAATTTTAGTGTAAGTGTTATAATTTAACTAAGTGAGAGTATTTATAGAGTGAGAGAGTAGTAGCATGTAGTCAAGCAGTATTCCACCATCACACTCATCCTATTTTGTAGGGTAGTGCTATAGTGGAACTTGACTATTCAGTCACAATCACACGATCTCAACTCTCATATTATACCCGTAATGTTCCTATTTCACTCGAGTTGGTTAGCTTGAGGATAAGACATTTTAACACCTCTCCCATCAATCTTTCTCAACTGGATTTCTAGTTTTAGAATCGTATTTTTCTTTCAATCAAAGAGCAAATGCAGATATTTTTCAAGATAAACGTTTAGTTCAAAGATAATGCTAGATATATAGGTTACTTAGGAAATAAGAACAGAAAGATTCTTATAATTATAATAAAAATTTTATTTTAAATTTGAAAGATTTTCAAATTCCTAGGTTTATTTTGAGATATCTTTTTATAAACCACCAAATTAAATTCTTTAATAAATTAAATCATGAACACTATATTATATCTCTTTTATCCTATGAGCTAATACTTCATTCCTTAATGTCAAGCTGTACAATAAATCTAAAACTGTAAAATCCTAGATCTACTGTACCAAACTTCTCGAACACTGTTTTAGGCAATTTTGCCAAGGAACTCGAGCTTCCTTTGTGTGAGCTTCTTCCTTGAGCTCTGTTTAATGCATCCAATTGACCCGGGAACTTCTTCCTTCTCCTAAGGATATCCTCCTTTAAGTCATCTTGAATTATCAAAACTTGAAAGCACAACACTTAACACACACATTAGATAAACACTTATGAGTTCGTTTGCTTTGTTGGTTTGTTGTGCCATTCATCAAAACATAAAGGGTTGAACATTCCATATTTGAGTTATTAAGACGGATAAGGGAATGACATGTGTCATCATATTTCAAAAAATAAGGCTGGTGCAAAGAGTCCATGTGTCATGTTTAGGCGGATGCATGTCAATTTTTATAATTTTTATATATTTAATGGATTTTTCTTTAAAATGAGCAAGTCCAAAAATAGGTTTGTATTGGGCTCTTACCAAAATTAAAAAAGGTTATTCATAGTCGGCCCATGACTTGTTTGCGTGCCTCATGTCATGTTGTGCTAGCAGCGAGTCGTGCTTGACTAGACTCAACTCTTGTTGTGACAAGATGACTCTCGTCCCAACTCGACCAATGTCGAGCTCTAGGATAGTGCATACAAGTCTTATAAGTGGTCCCCACATAGAACACCAATTTAAATTAATCACATCACCATAAATTTTAAAAAGAAGATGGAAATTTGGGAGGGAAATGAAAAATTAAAATTAATAGAGGCTAGGTCCTTTTTTTAGCCAATAAAAAGTTGACAACTCAGATCAAATTGTATGTGAAGGCTACGTCCAAGATTTGCACATGTAGCCTTTTCCAAAGCTCTAGGTCTCATGCTTACTATATTATTTTTGAATAGTTTAAATTAATTTGGGTATCAAATTATACCAAGTATTATCATTAAAGTTACTACAAATAGACTTAAGTTTATGCCTTTTTGGTCCATCTAATTAAATGGAAAAGGCATTAGAAAGTATAGATCAAGTTCACTCATTTTCAGATGGTACGTAAAGTTGGGGAAGTAGCATAAACAAATAACATGAAGGGATAAAGAGGTCAATAACACACTAAAAATAAAAATGGATAAAATGTGGGCCCTATAAGATAAAAGTGTAAGGAAAATATGAACTAGGATGGATGTGGGCTAATTTTCTATCCAGATTTTTGTGGATTAATTGAACGTCTATGTTAATTTAAAAGACATTTATGATAATGAAAATGTCRCGCGCCTATGTTAATTAAAAGGACGACCATGCTAATTTTATGTGTGTCAGCTATGTGATTGACCCCTTATCCCACCCAAGTAAAGTTTGTGTTCACTCATATCAATAAGCAACAACGAAATTAGTAGTATTTCCTTAAATTATGACCTTATGTTTTATTCCTTTTCATGGAAAAATTATGACCTTTACTTGCCAAGTGAATATTACAATCTATATCTATATCTATACTTATTATAATAAAACTCCCCCCTAAACATACATTTGACACTTGGCATCTCTTAACTTTCTCAAAACTCTTCTTCTTTTCTTTCTCACATTAACTYAATTATCATGTGTGGTATTCTCTTCAAATTCCTTTTTTCTTTCATTTTCATGCCAACTTTTTAATTGTAAAAAAACTTCTTTTATCCTTTTCATTTTCTCTYGATTCTTTCAAATACAATTTCACACTTATTAATTATGTCACCTCTCACTCAATTTCCACTAGGTTTTTATTTTAAGTCATTTGCGCCATTTCTATACAAAACTTGAAAACTTTTTTAATTTTTGCATAAGAATTGGAAAAATGTGGAAGAAAAACACGTGCACATTGATACTTAATTTCAAAAGGAAGATTAAACTAAAAACAATATCACTCATCTCTTAAAAATCATCTAAGATATGATATGTAAGAAATAACTATCATTCAGGTTTAAAAACATGTGACGGTTTTTGTTTGTTTTTCAATTCCTTCGCATTTTTCATTTTATTCTATTCAATAATTCTGAAATTATACAAAAGATAAAGTTTAACAAAAAATGTCATCCATGCAATACACGGAAAAAAAACTAGTTACAAATTAAACCAAAGAATGATAGAAGGTAAGATTTTTCTAAGCTATACCCTCAAAGAGTTGGGTTTTCTAAGATGTACCCTACCTTTTGAGAATTCTAAGCCATGCTCTTGAACTCATAATCATTGATTACCCATGCCCTCCCTTAGTAACGTAGTTAACCTTAGTTCACTTAAAAATAAAAAATAAATAAAATAAAAACGCCTAAAACCCTCTCCTTCTTCTCTCAACCATTCACCCACCGCTAACCCCTCCAAATCCAATCCCACACACCATCAACCCCAACTACCCTAGAAAGCGGGTGGTGTTAAAGGCACACTCTTTTGAGTGATGTGTGAAGTGTGTCTTTAACACTCTTGTGCATATAATTCGAGCAATTGTGTCAAAAAAATTTAAGGCTTTTGTTTATTTAGATTTAAATTTCAAAATCATGTACAATATTCAATTATTGTTTTCATTTTGAAGTCAAAGGATGTGTTCTTTTCAACTTATTCGTATTTGTTTGTACTTATATTAACTTATCCAAACTTATAAATACTTATTGATACTTATTTGAATTTATATGAACTTATTGATACTTATTTGAACTTATTTTGTGAGAGGGAAAAGTAATAATTATATTTATTAGTACTTATTTGAACTTATTGATAATAATTAATGAAAATAAGTTGAATAGAACAGGCCCAAAGAGTGTGTTTCAAAACAAGTAAAAACGCGAATTGTGGGGTGGGGTAGGGCGTGTGTGGGTGTTTGTATGGAAGGGTCATGGGTTGGCTTGGTGGTGGGTGGGTGACTGTGAGGGAGGAGGGAGGGGGGTTTGAGTTTTTATTTTATTTTTGAAGTTAACWATGGTTAGTTGTTAAATTACGGAAAGAGCACGACTAATTCATAATTATAAGTTCAACAACATAGCTAAAAGCTCTCAAAATGCATAGGTACATCTTGAAAAATTCAACTCATGAAGGATATAAATAAGGTAAAACCCTAGAAAGTATTAGACGCATAGAGGCGTTATGTACACAAATTTACACATAAGAGGGGTTTAAGGTGAAATTCAAATACAAATGATCGGCGCAAAACATAAACACCTTTACTARCATTGTAAAACTGTCGCAGTTAATTTTACTCAGTAATGTGATATTGTGATGAATAATCGTCCAGTCCTAGATTTTGATATAAATCTTTACGTGAATGTGATCAAATTTTGTCTTTATTATGCCTAGCCTAGTAACTACGTGCCCAATTGCTACATAGCCCCTAGGTTGGCTAGGTATACATCATTTTTCAAAGAACTAACCCCACTAAGATAAGCTAAAGACGAAGTAAATTTCTTCTTTGWATAGTAAACAACAAGTAATTATGATAAGAACAAGTAATTATGATTGTGGAATTTGATTCTTGTTTGAGAACCAAACATAAAAGATTAAAGTAGTTTTGGTTGGGTGTAAATTGATTTTTCAAAAAGATGATCTTATAGTTTCCTTATCGCTTGAATTTTAAAAAGATGAAACACATTTTAAACCGTGATAACTTTTCTCCGATTTATTCCTTTTCGATTTTTCTTTTTTTACTATCTCTTTTTTCATTCATTGAAACAAACATAAAAAACTATCCAAATTTGTGTTTTTTTTACTGTCAAAACGAGAAAAAAAATGTGAAAATTAAATGGAGAAGTTAACATGATGACGACTTGGCTAGAAGTTACAAATATATGGGCATTGTTATTCCTCGCCCTAGATTACTTATTATCGCCCCTATTATATTACCATTTTTTCCAAATTACCCCTACTATAACAACCACCAAACACAACCCATTACCGCCCTAACCCAGCACCCCCCTCCCCACCACAATATCCCTTTCCAACACCACTGACCACTTCCCAGCACCGCCATGGCCAAGCCCAACACCACGCCGCCAACCTATCTCCTTCGCACAATCAGAAACCAATCGGGGCGGGATAGACACGGGTGCCATGACACCTACGTCTGTGTTAGACGCCAAGTTCAATTCATGCGTCTTCTAATGCCTTCATGGTTGTACGAACTAGAAACATGAAGTTCGAAGTGCTAGTTCTAATTGGGTTCAAAAGGCTGTTCGAAGGGTTAGTTGGTGAGGGGGATTCAAGGTTGGGTTGGTCGACGAAGAGGGGTTCAACCCAGATTGAATTATAAGTATATTGCTAGATTAAATYGTGGCCTTCCATTTCAAGATCCTACGGTSAAGATTAGAAGTTTTCACCTAAGGGTTTAGTTTTCACATGATCCACTTCCTATATGGCTTTGTTTCTTTGGACTGAACTAAACTAAACTGAAATATTTAAGCTAAAATTTGTCTTTTTTAACTATTTATTAATGATATATATTGGGATTAATATTTAACTATTGATTAATGATACATCTAGGGATTAATATTTAACTAGTACTTAATATTTAAATTAGGATTAATATTTAACTTGTGATTAATATTGATTATGTTTTGGGTCGGGCCTAATATTTAACCACTTAACCTAAGATTAATAATATTATTCTTGGGATTAATATTAAACTATTTATTATGTTTTGGGGCTAATTTCTAGCCATCTAACTTAGGATTAATATTGAATTATTGATTATGTTTTGGGCTAATTGTTGAGTTCCCTGGGTTGAGTTTTGATGAATGACAAACTTCTTTGAACTATCGTATTGCTTGAAAGTTTGTGTTTGCATGTGCAAGTGCTAAATGAACAAGTTCACCGGATGAAAAGACGAATTGAAGCTCATGAAGTCAAGTCTTAAGGATTGCAAAGAAGACCAAGATCTTAGTGTTGTATTATTAGGTCTTAGATGCAATGGAAGTAGTATAAGGGTTTGTTAATGCATTATAAAGGTTGAGTCTTGAGAAATGAACTAGATGTGAATAATAAGGAACTACGGTTATTTATTATATAAACACAACTACAAGTAAACTTGGCTGACTGGAACAGTTTTGGAACAGATCTGAACCAGTCCTCTCGAGTTTACTTCATGCATCCGTATTTTAGGAAAGTTTTCTTTCCGTGCAAATTTGTTTTTAAAATACACGGATGCTTGGGTTTCTATGCAAGTAAGATAATCTTAAGTATGGCAAGTATGTTATATTATATTGCATTGATTTTATCTGATCGCAAATAAAATCAGTGAGAATATTTTCCGTGGAAGTATTTCTAAATTCCCAAGGAAAATATTCTCTTGCAATATTCTATAACATACAATCCAAAGGCTTACTTAAGGACATCTGCTCACATACAAACCCTAACACTTTTGCACGTTCAAATTTGTTATACACAATTGCAAAAGTATTCTCTGTCAAAGAAAAAATCTAGCATAAACCCTAATACTACGTAGGTTTGAAATTACTCTCGTTCAAGCATTTTAGGCTAAGTATTTTTTGAGAGACAAAATGTTGTCATTGAGCATTCTGTAAATTCAGTTTACTGGGGAAGTTGATCGGGGATCAGCTTCATTTGAATCATCGTAGTTGGTGGTTGAGTTGAACTTCCATAGGTGGAAGTAGGAGACCTTTTTGTGCATAGGTGCATAAGTTGGTTAAGTGTAATTCTTTTGTTATTCTGAGTGGTTTAATAAAAGAGCGAGAGAGTGGAGGACGTAGATTTATTAGAAGTCGAACCTCGTTAAATTCGTGTGTTTTTTATTGCTCGCATTTATATTTCCGCTGCCTACAAACTGGTTCCTAACTGGTCTTAACCAATCGAAAAATTTATAATAGTTACTCAATACTCAATTCACCCCACTCTTGAGTATAACTTACACTTTCACTCACTACGCCAGATTTAGCTTTTTAAAGCTTTAAATGAAAGCGTTTTTGTAAAAGCTCTTTCATTAATATGATTCTAAAGCGTTTCTGAAAAAAAGCTAGAATTTCATTACAATTGAAAGCGGTTTTTAAATAAACGCTTTTCTTATACAAAAAACAAATGCGTTTCCAAAAAACACTTTTGGTAAGGAGCTTTCAATAGAATTTTAGATTTGAAAATATAATTTAGAAAAAATAAACGCACAACAATTTTTCTTTAAAGCTTTTTCCTTTTTTTCCTCCTCAAATTCGCTATTCACTCGATGACGCTACTCACYCAAATCTCCTTCTCCCTCGCTCGAATTCTCTTCTCCCTTAAACAAATTCTCTTTTCCTYACACCAAAATACATCTCCCTCAAATTTATAATGTTAGGGTTTTGATTTTGAGATCGAATTTCAGGTTATTGTTTAGTTTTAATTCGTATTTGATTAGGGTTCCGTTTGTTTTTATAGGGAATCAAATTAATTTGAATAGTGGTG
>SNQN01002393.1:38363-75030 GCA_008642245.1 Bassia scoparia | reverse complement strand
TAAAGCATATAAATCGCGGTCTTTAGTAACATCTATGGCAACGGTTAAAAGGTGACCGTTGCAATAGACCTTTTAACCGTTGCTATAGAACACATAAGGCAACAGTTAGCCTAAACRGCTGCCATAGACCGCCAAAATAATAAAAGAATTAAAGCTTRGCGGTCTTTAGTAACATCTATGGCAACGGTTAAAAGGTAACAGTTGCAATAGAGCTAAAAAACCGTTGCTATAGAARACATAAGACAACGGTTGGCCTAAACCGTTGCCATAGARCGTTGCTATAAATGTAATCGTTGCCAAAAGGTACAATAYACTGTTMCCATAGATAGAACCGTTGCAATAGTTTGAACCGTAGCAATAGARCGTTGCATTAGCTATTTTATGTAGTAGTGTGCGTGGTATTAAAAGTTTGTCTAAATTTGGGAAGTATCTTGGCATTTCCATTTGCCCTYATAGAGTCAAGAAAAGTGATTATATGTTGAGAAGATCAATAAGACTAAGGATTAAATTAATAGTTGGTAGYTATGCTCCTTAAACTTACTGGTAGAATAACCCTCATTAAGTCAATTTTGACCTCTTACATYCCCTATGTACTCTATATGCAGACTTCACTTTTGACCGTCTCTATTGTGAATGATTTAGAMACACATRGTCGTAGGTTTCTATGGAATAAGGTAGATCACTCTCATTATATTCCTAGAATGAAGTGGAAGGATCTTTGCCAACCTATTAGTGGAGGAGGGCTTGGGATGAGAAATTTGAGAACTTGGAACCTTAGCTTGCTTTCATGACCAAGCTTTCTTGGAAAATTATTCAAGATTCGGATAAATTTTGGGTTACGATTCTAGAGGAGAGACACCTTAAGGCTATTGACTTTTTAGATGCCTATCTGTCTCAAGGATGCTCCCTTGATTCCCCTCTTTGGATGGACATTCTTTTAAGGAAAGGATCTTCTTGTTAAGGGTCTTGAGAGAAGAATTGGAGATGAAAAGGAAACTTGTTTGTGGTATGATAATTGGGTCGGGGTATAACGCATAGTAATCGCCTTACTAAACCTCTTCCTCCCTTCATGGAGAATTGGTGAGTTGCCCATATTTTGGAACAAGGTACTTTGCAACTTTAGTGAATAAAGAACTTTATTCTTGTGAGCATTTGTGAAATCATAAATGATATTCCCGTCTCTTGAATTGCTAGTTCTACGGAAGGATCATTGGCGATGTAAGCTTTGTTGGAATTCTAATAAGTTGTAATGACATTATAAAGCTTGTACTTATGTTTTTCTAGTAGTTGTAGGCGTGGGCCTTTGCGGGGCTTGGCCTATGTCGATGTGTTTATGGATTTGAGCCATATAAACTGCACGTGAGTGCATTGTAGGAGTGTTGTCAAGAGAGGGGATCGCCACCGTGCCTATACAGGTTAATCACAAATACCCGAAACGTTAGTGCCAAAACAATGGCCCCATTGTTAGGTTCAGTAACCAGCGCGTGGGTTCGGAGACATGGTACAGATTGAATCTTTGACCCAATTTAGCCTGCATATAGCGACCTCTACTCGATCTCATTTTAATTCCATGAAACATAATTATTGAATTCAAATAGCCTATTGATTTGACCTTGAAATGCGCACTAACCTAACATTACTAAAAATAGTTGGTTACTATTAACATAATATATAGTGAGCTACCTATCTTAAGTGACCAGTTTGAATTATGTCAATAATAAAGGTGCCTAAACCGGTTMTCCAAGTTATCTGACTTTATGTGACCAAATTATGATTAAGCGTGCAAATCTTGTATTATAAAGCGAATTAATTCGCTTACAAAAAAACAATACAATAAAGTAGTCATATTATACAAGGTTTCAAAGGGATTAACATGCAACAAATGAAAGAAARAAGCACATCAAAGCCTAATAATATTACATAATAATATTACATGAATTATCCTAAAATTACTAGGTCAGTTTCTAGCAAATTTTTAGATCAATTATGGAACTCAATTAAACATAGTATTGAAATAGAATATTGAACATTGAAAGTGACATTGAATTGCTTTCGAACTCGAAATTGAAGTACAACATATTTTTTACAAATATACAAAGATTGAAATATTCAATTAATTTCAACATTGTTGTTATGAATTAATSTCGAGCCTTTAATTAGTTAAACATGGTTTTAATTAARAAATAAAACTAGATGACTAKGCAAAGAGAGTCTCAAAATTAGTACCTTGTACATGGCGGTCGAAATGTTCTTGAATGATGCGCAAAGTGTCACTTGAATTGAATTTGAGTTGAATTGAGTGAGTCTTAAATGTGTTTGATGTGTTAAGTTGTGTTTAGGAGAGCTTAGAGGTGTTTAGGAAGAGTAAAGACAGATATCCTTTTCGGTCCCCCCCCCCCCGAAATCCGGACCCCATAGGGTCGTATTTATAGGCGAAAATAGCTTAGAGAGCAAGGTAAAAACGAAAAGTGTATATACGCTCCTGTGGCTTTCCAGGATTGTAATAGATTTTACTCGGGTATTTTTGTACCGATTTGATTTGATCTTCTTGCCGTATTTTGATTTGATTTGATTTGTCACGACACACCATCTAATTCTCTATCAATTCTTAGTCTAGATGTTGTGTTGAAAACACTCATATTTCCAAGAAGGATGATTTTACGATCAAACTATCCAATTAGAATTTGCTTGTTTTCAACACAATTTAATATTTTTTNAATTGGGTCGGGGTATAACGCATAGTAATCGCCTTACTAAACCTCTTCCTCCCTTCATGGAGAATTGGTGAGTTGCCCATATTTTGGAACAAGGTACTTTGCAACTTTAGTGAATAAAGAACTTTATTCTTGTGAGCATTTGTGAAATCATAAATGATATTCCCGTCTCTTGAATTGCTAGTTCTACGGAAGGATCATTGGCGATGTAAGCTTTGTTGGAATTCTAATAAGTTGTAATGACATTATAAAGCTTGTACTTATGTTTTTCTAGTAGTTGTAGGCGTGGGCCTTTGCGGGGCTTGGCCTATGTCGATGTGTTTATGGATTTGAGCCATATAAACTGCACGTGAGTGCATTGTAGGAGTGTTGTCAAGAGAGGGGATCGCCACCGTGCCTATACAGGTTAATCACAAATACCCGAAACGTTAGTGCCAAAACAATGGCCCCATTGTTAGGTTCAGTAACCAGCGCGTGGGTTCGGAGACATGGTACAGATTGAATCTTTGACCCAATTTAGCCTGCATATAGCGACCTCTACTCGATCTCATTTTAATTCCATGAAACATAATTATTGAATTCAAATAGCCTATTGATTTGACCTTGAAATGCGCACTAACCTAACATTACTAAAAATAGTTGGTTACTATTAACATAATATATAGTGAGCTACCTATCTTAAGTGACCAGTTTGAATTATGTCAATAATAAAGGTGCCTAAACCGGTTMTCCAAGTTATCTGACTTTATGTGACCAAATTATGATTAAGCGTGCAAATCTTGTATTATAAAGCGAATTAATTCGCTTACAAAAAAACAATACAATAAAGTAGTCATATTATACAAGGTTTCAAAGGGATTAACATGCAACAAATGAAAGAAARAAGCACATCAAAGCCTAATAATATTACATAATAATATTACATGAATTATCCTAAAATTACTAGGTCAGTTTCTAGCAAATTTTTAGATCAATTATGGAACTCAATTAAACATAGTATTGAAATAGAATATTGAACATTGAAAGTGACATTGAATTGCTTTCGAACTCGAAATTGAAGTACAACATATTTTTTACAAATATACAAAGATTGAAATATTCAATTAATTTCAACATTGTTGTTATGAATTAATSTCGAGCCTTTAATTAGTTAAACATGGTTTTAATTAARAAATAAAACTAGATGACTAKGCAAAGAGAGTCTCAAAATTAGTACCTTGTACATGGCGGTCGAAATGTTCTTGAATGATGCGCAAAGTGTCACTTGAATTGAATTTGAGTTGAATTGAGTGAGTCTTAAATGTGTTTGATGTGTTAAGTTGTGTTTAGGAGAGCTTAGAGGTGTTTAGGAAGAGTAAAGACAGATATCCTTTTCGGTCCCCCCCCCCCCGAAATCCGGACCCCATAGGGTCGTATTTATAGGCGAAAATAGCTTAGAGAGCAAGGTAAAAACGAAAAGTGTATATACGCTCCTGTGGCTTTCCAGGATTGTAATAGATTTTACTCGGGTATTTTTGTACCGATTTGATTTGATCTTCTTGCCGTATTTTGATTTGATTTGATTTGTCACGACACACCATCTAATTCTCTATCAATTCTTAGTCTAGATGTTGTGTTGAAAACACTCATATTTCCAAGAAGGATGATTTTACGATCAAACTATCCAATTAGAATTTGCTTGTTTTCAACACAATTTAATATTTTTTTCTGAATAAAATCTTTTAATTATTGCAAACATTTCTCTGTTGTATTTTTTTTATTTTTTATTCCCATTTCTCCATTTCAGAAACGTTTCCGTTTACGAAACTCAAAGCGTTTCCGTGCTACATAGCATTGAATTATTATATTGGTTTTCTTCGGTTAATAATCATTTTCCTAATTTAAAATGTACATAAAGGGAAGTTCGTAAATAAACTACTCCGTAACATAAATATATATATGCATGTTAAAAAAAGAATGCTTAAGTTTAAAATTTAGATTGGTATAACTATAAAAATTTATAATACAATTAAGGAAAATTTGCCAACAACGACCTTTTAAGTTTCGACTTTTGCGAACAACGACCTTTTAGGCTTTTTTTATATAAAAAAATAACTACCTTATAAGTTGTGAAATTTTGCGTACCACAACCACTTAACTCTCTTTTGCTAACACCGTTAACTTTGGCTCACGTGAGTGTCATGTGTTCCTCTCACCACCACCCATGACCCACGACTCCAAATCGCTACCACCACCCACCATTTGACCAACCCAAATCGACACCCACCACTTGACCAACCCAAATCAACACCCACCACCCCTTCCTTCTCCTCCATTTCGCAGCCCACAAAAATACCTCACCACACTCCGTGATTTCTTATAATCCCATCTCCCTCAAGGAGATTTCGATGCKCATCTCCCTCACCACAATTGCCACCACCAACTTGCACRACCCGATATCCCCAATGCAATTCCACCCACTCGCGAATTTTTGATCCCCAATTTCCCCAATTTAATTCCACCCACTCGAAACCCAATTTCCCCAATTCGATTTCTTTAATTAAGTTAGTGATTTGTTTCGTTTTGATTTCAATTGCAAAGTAATGAATTTAATTTTATTTTCATTTTGAAATCAAAGAGTTTGATTCAAAATAATTAAGAAACCCTAACTTTTTWAAACATCAAATTCGTTTATTTTGATTGGAATTCAAAGCCAAATTGAGCGTCATTTTGCTCAAAAATTGTTGGGATTTACTCGAAATTGTTCAAATTGTAAATTGAGCTTTTATTTGCTCGAAAATTGTTGGGATGATGTTGACTCGCCACCCTACTGCATGCGTTACTGCTACAGTTGTTGTCTGCGTTGCTGCTGTGCGTGGCTGCCAACGTTGCTGCTGTGCATGTCTACTTGATGCGCTACTACTGTGCGTGGCGGCTGCCGTTGTGCTGTGGTGGTGAAAAGAGGAGAGAGAAAAGTGGTGGACTAGTGGTGGTGGGTGGTGGGTYGTGGTTTCATGTGTTGTGGGTAGTGAGGGAGTAGAGGGAAGGAAGAAAATCCAAAATTGGCCCCCACAAGTTAACAGTGTTAGCAAAAATCCGTTAAGTGATAGTGGTTCGTAAAGTTTTACATCTTATAAGGTAGTTTTTGTTTTTTTTTTCTTTAAAAAAAACTTAAAAGGCCGTTGTTCGAAAAAGTCGAAACTTAAAAAGTCGTCGTTGGCAAATTTTCCTACAATCAAAGACTGAATGAGAAGTAACAATTGTTTTCGTAAATTGTAAGCACGTATAGTGTAAAAAAACCTAGTTTAAGAGTCATGTTCTACATTTTTGTAAAATCAAAGTTTTTTATTTTAAAATATACTCCCTTCGTTTTTTTAGTTGTTCCACTTTCTATTTTAGGATATTTGCAATTAGTTGTTCCAAACCAATTCAATTTATTTTTTTTACTTTTTACCTACTTAATTTACTAAAAAATTAATGAATTACTCCTTTGTAAAGTTCAATTTTATTACTTTACCTAATCTATTCAACCAAAATTACTTTTTACCAAAAAATTCATTTACACTTTTATTTTTTTTTACCTAACTTACTCAATTAGTCATCTATTTTATCTATTACCTAACTCAATTTTATTTATTAGCTAATTTACTCCATTAATCATCTATTTTATCTAACTCTTGAACAATATGAGCATCGTGCCAAAAACGGAAGGAGTAATAAGTTTATTACACAAAAAGGTTTAGTTTTATTACAAAAAAATATCATTAAATTTGCATTTGGACCCACTTAAGAGGTGGGAAAAAACAATTTTTTTTTGCTGTTGTTATCACCTTGTCTAGGCAGAACGAAAAGCTCAATCCTAGCAAACTTGTGTTGCAGACTCGCAGTGCAGAAGAGCAACAGTGAAACGAAGATAACACGACCTCACACCTTCAACCATCAATGGCGTCCTCTTCTTCATCTTTACACACCATCCTTTCTTCTCCTTCGTCAGAATTCATCTCTCTCCGCTCACACCGCTTCAGCTCACTTCAACTTCAACCATGGCGTCCTCAGCTCACTTCTACTTCCAAACTTCCCGCCATTTTCATTTCTACTACGAGGTTTGTAATTTCATCTTCCTTTTCCGTATTCAATTATTCTCAATTGCTTCGCCAATTTTTTGTGTTTATTTAAAAATTTAATATGCAATTGTGTGATTATATGGATTGAATTGTGAATTTGTGAGGATTGTAGCTAATTTGGGTGAATAATGGCTGAAATTGGCAGAAATCCGACGGTTAGGGTTAGGTCAGGGTACAAGAAGAGGCCCATGGAAACGCCGGGGGCGTACGAGCTGATTGATGAGGAGAGTGGTGAGAGAGTCATTCTTTGGGGTGGTGATGATGACGACGAGGTTTCAATTCCTTCTAAACAAGTACTTTCATGGACTCCAAATAAGAAAAACGATAAAACTTCCCGTGTTAAGGAGAATGTTGGCGGTAAGGGCGTAAGGCCTCTTGAATTACTGAGTTTAATGATGATAAGCTTATTTGGTGTATATGAATTTTGATGCTTACTTATGATGCTATGTTGTTTTGTTACTCTAGTTAATGGCTATGTTGTAAAATCTACTAGGAGTTGTAGCTTTTTGATGGTGTGATTGTGGTCATTTTGGTTTGACGGGTGATTTTTGTTTGTTTGGCTGGTTATGCGAAAAATTATGGAGAAAAGAAAGATGTAAATGGAAATGGACATGAGGTGAGAAAGAAGAACGTAAGGAATAGCCGATTAGGGAGGGAAATGGCAATTTGTGGTCTTCAAGAGGGAAATAGATTCCACTCATTCCACCCTCTACAAACCCAACAATAGAAGAGAGTTGGGTGGTTAGAGCTTCTCCCCCGAGATTGATTCTCATCCCCGTCCTTGTGTCTCTCTAAACGAAAAAAAACAATAGAAAATTATTTTRCCTGGAATAGTGAGTTTCYACGTAGAGACTAGCCTCAACTCCCACAAGTGGGATTATTTTGAATATCTTGGTTGATCATTCAAAAATATGGTGATATTCATCAAGATGTGACTCATAGAATTAGATTGAGGTGGCTCAAAAAGGAGAGTGGCTATGAGTCTTGTGTGAACATAACATCCCTTTAAAGTTGAAGGGGAAATTCCATACGACTGTCATATGAGTAGTGTAATATGAGTAGTGTAGACGTGTAGTGTTGCGCTTCGAAATTGGAGCACATTAAAAAGGTGGAGATTCACAAAGATGTGTATGTTCTGATAGATGACAAGAACACTCTCATGGGGAAAAAAGTTGATGTTGTAAATTTGCTACAAGCAAAAAGTGCATGTGAGACATGCACAAACAAAATATACTTGTATTTTGTAATACAACATTAAGTACAAATTCAATTTGAAATTGAATCCTTCGAATCTTTATCTAATTGGTCAGAATTATTGATGTCGGTGATTGTGAAGTTTGAAGTTTACTTTGCCTTCCCATTCGCCTATAAGTACGGGCACACCCTTGATTGGTTTGGCTTGGAATTATCGAGTTCAAACTTCCACCTTCTTTGTTAAATGTTGACTCGAGTCTTTTCGCTTCAGTCACATTAAAAAGTTGTGCCCATTCAGGGTCCAAGTGCATCAGATTAGTGGCGCCTTTTTTTTTAGGTATTTTTTTTCCATCTCTTACATCATGTACATGAATCCACTGCGAGACGGGATACTAACTATCATGGTTCTAGCCTTTTGATGTCGAACCTTGTCGTGCGCTCCTACCTATTGGTGGCATGATCGATTATGTTCATGTAGTCGACCCCACTTCTAGGACAAAGGTTTTGATTGATTGACGTTTTCACCCTAATCCAAACAAAGTATAGGGCATACTTGGGTTGAGGGTAATGTTAAGGCGTAATAAAACTCAAACTAAAGAAAATCCACGCAGTCATCCACGCAGTCAAATTGGATAACAAAGGGGATGAGGTGGTGGTTGGGGAGATTAAATTAATGTATGTAGGAAAGAAAGAGATGGAAAGGGGGAATTATTGCCCTTTAATATAGAGGGATAGTTAACCACCGGGCCCACGCACCCTTATCAGAGGGGTAGCTTCTTCATCCATTCTTGTGTAACCTCCATAACTCATCTTCATTTTTCTATGAATGACTTTATTACTCCTCTAATCCACTACCCCCAATACAAGCATGCCCTTAAGAGAAGAAATGCATTGTCACTACTATGTTCTTGGTTAAATGTTGTGAAGAATTGGATATATATTTAGTGACATAAATAAGTGGTACGCTGCCGAGGACAAGGTTCCTAGAGARTGAGTTTAGAATGCAGCGTGATCCTTGATGAATGGTTAGCGCAAGAGGTAATCGAAACCTATTAGAAGAGTGATAGGTTGATAAGGGTGAAGTTATTATGTGGTAAAGAGATTGTTAATATTATTAGTGCTTATGCGCCTCAAGTTGGTTTAAGTGTAGAAGAGAAGCGACAATTTTGYGAAGACTTTGATGAGGTGGTACAAGGTGTTCCGCCCTCAGAGAGGTTATACATATGGACATGTCGGGGTAAGGCYGGATGACTTTGAGAGTGTTCATGGAGGTTTTGGGTATGGGCAATGAGACGCCCACGGAGAGATCATTTTGGATTTTGCTCYATCTTATGATTTAATTTTGGTTAATACTTGGTTTAAGAAGCGTAATTCCCATTTGATAACTTTCCGGAGTAGTGCAAATGCAAATCAATATACTTTCTGCTCACAAGAAGGGCAGATAGACAAAGTTGCGTAAATTGCAAGGTCATTTCAAGAGAGAGTGTTGTTACCGAACACAGCCTCTTGGCTATGATTATCCGGTTGAAAGAAAGTGCGAAATAGAAGCGTAGTCAAGGGGAGCCAAGAATAAGATGATGGACCTTAAAGGATGTAAATGCTAAGGTTTTCACCAAAAAAGTGATCAACAAGGCTAATTGGGATAGAGAGGTAGATACAGATGCAACTTGGTCAAAAATGAAGAATTATTTCCTAAGAGTGGCCAAAGAGTTCTTAGGGGAATCAAGGGGAGAACTATGGTGCATTGGGGTACTTCGTGGTGGAATGAAGAGGTGAAAGTAGCAATCAAACACAAAAGGGATTGTTATCTAGCCTTGGGGAAAAGCATAACTTATGCAACCAGTGTATAAAGACGCTAAAAGTTAAGTAAAAGTAGCCAGCTAAAGAAAAGGCTTACCTAGAGGTTTATGAAACCGACTCCAAAGAAGGAGAAAAGGAGATTTATAAGATGGCAAAGGGAAGACGAGGCGAGGAAGGCTATTGGCTTGGTCAAGTGTGTCAAAGATAAGAACTACAAGGTTTTGGTTCAAGATGAGGACATAAAAAAAAGGTGAAAGGGATACTTCGATGAATTGTAAAATTGTTTAATGGAAGCCAAGGGGCCGTTATAAGGGATACGACTGTGAGGAAGGAAGAAATTAATATGGGGTTTGTACGAAAGATTAGAAGAGTAGAGGTAGAGGTTGCATTGAAGAGGATGAATTGAAAAAAGCGGTTTGGCCAAATGTATACCGGTGGAGGTGTAGAGGTGTTTGGGWAAGGTTGGTATTGATTGGTTAACAGAGTTGTTCAACAAGATTCGGAAGACTTCGAGGATCCCTCGAGATTGTCGAAAAAACACCTTGGTTCCAGTTTATAAGAACAAAGGAGATACTCAGGATTGCAACTACAGAGGAATCAACTTATAAGCCATACTATGAAGTTGTGAGAACGGGTAATAGAACATTAATTAAGGGAATGCACTAGCATATCCGAAAATCAGTTTGTTAAGACAAATGATGGAGTTTTATAGTGCGAGAAAGAAGGACCTTCATATTGTTTTCATTGATCTAAAAAAGGCTTATGACAAAGTACCACGAGAGGTACTTTGGTGGGCAATGTTGAAAAAAAATATTCTCCGAAGGTATATTGACCTAGTTAAGGACATGTACCATGTACCAGTGTGTCAACCTTCTCTATAACAATCGGTTTGCATCAAGGGTCGGCGTTGAACCCTTTTCTTTTTTCATTGGTTATAAATGAAGTGACAAAGCCAATCCAAGATGAGGTACCATAGTATATGTTATTTGTGGATGATATTGTATTGGTGMATGAAACTAAAACTGGGGTTAATGCCAAGTTGGAGCAATGGAGACAAAGGTTGGAATCTCGAGGATTTAAGCTAAGTCGGAGTAAAACTGAGTATTTAGAATGTCATTTTGGGTCACAACAAGGGACAAATGATGGAGTGGTGAGGTTGGATGGAAAAATCTGACCATGAGTGAAAGCTTTAAGTATCTTGGGTCAATTATCCAAAAGAATGGAGAGCGGCTACGYGAGTGTTAGTGCGATCGAAGCATCCCTCTAAAGCTAAAGGGAAAATTCTCTATTAGGCCAGTATTAAGAAAGAGCATATTCAAAAGGTAAGGGTCACCGAGATGCGGATGTTGTGATGGATTTGCGGGAACACTCTACGAGATCGAATAAGAAATGAAGTTATCCGCACGAAAAAACTGGTGTTGCAAGCAAGTTAAGGGAAAACCGCTTGCGTTGATTTGGGCATGTAAAACGGAGACCTCAGGGAGCACCGGTGTGAAGAATGCAAGAATAGGARCAGGGAGATTTTAAACGAGGTGGAGAGAGACCAAAAATGACTTGGTGGGAAGGAGTTAGAAAGGACCTGAAACAGTTGCATTTGCAAGAGAGTGAGGTTTTCCATCGTAGAGAGTGGAGGAGGAAAATCTATGTGGATAACCTCCCGAAATAATCACTTTTGGTTRATGTTAGCCGACCCCTCATATGGGATTAAAGGCTTTGATTGATTGATTGATATAATGGGTAGCGGAAAAGCATTGTTGGATTTGTGTTGTGTTATGCATGGAGGTTGTTGAAATAATATATAAATCATAGTGATTTTATGCCTACTGAATACTTTTCCTAGAAGCAACAAACTTTTACATGTTATACTGGTTCATCTAAGGATCTGTTTATTAATCCTATTGAGTTTATTATTCCCATTGAGTTTCATGTGCTGTCAACTTGTCATAAATAAAAAAATCCTTCTATTTCCTTAATTTTTACTTTTCTCTATCTGTTATTTATAGGCAATAAACCACAATCTGTTGGCCATGATAATATTTCTTCATCTTCATCTTCTCCTAGTCTGAGAATGTCGAAGAGCTTTGGAAGATTAAAATCCCTCAAGGTCAAAAGCATTGTGCAAAAGGTTTCTAGGGAAAAGCAGAAACCTAAGGAACAATTGTATGAGGAACCAGATTTGTCTGACCTAGATGATAGCGATGATGATGATGATGCTGAGATAGTGTCATTTGATCGCAAAGATGTTTATATTAAGAACTTATCTGCTAAGAGTGGCATTGAACAACTCATGGACACTCAGTCGTCGATGAAAACTTTTGAACCCAATCACTCTAATAAAATATTGACTGATTCTAGCTCAAATGTTTCTGCTGACAATTCAAAAAGATGGAACGATAAAGAATCAAGACGGAATTTTAGGGGTGAATCAAGAGACTTGAGACCTAATCGTAAATATAATGCTGGCAGTGAGTTTTTCAGTAGAAAAACTTTTAAAGATTCGGGTTGTTTTGATGACATGATTGAGGCTCTGAGAGCACAGGATTTTATTCGCCCTTCGCACATTCAGGTACATTTCATTTATTTATTTATTTTTAACGATCATCTTGAGATTTCAAGCTTTTCTTGTCCATTTCAGTGCATGCATTGATGCATACACTTATAAATTCTTGTCTATTGTTCCTGCAAATTGTAGCCTGTAGTCAGTTGTGCCATCTGTGTTATGACTTCAAGGGATTCTTATTCCTCCTTGTGAACTTTAGAATATCTCCATTTTTTTTCGTACTTCAATAGAATAGTCACTTTTGGTTCATGTAGCCGACCCAACTTAAGGAATTAAGGCATTGGTTGTTTGAGTCATTGATTGACCACTGCAATCTGTGTAAATTTCTGTTTACCAGATATCTTCTGCTCATGAATATTTCTACCAAATCTGTGTTGCAAGGTCTTCTGTTTTCTAGCTCCATTGAAATTTTCTGTCTTGTTTAAGCTCAATATTTTAGGAACAAACTTTGGTTTTAGCATCTTAAAGGATGACTGCTAAAGTTCATGCATATATATATAGGCTTCACTCTGTGAGCTAAGAAAACTAAGAGTTATGTGCAAGAAGAAATAAAGTTATTTCATGTTATGAGCAGTACAATGTGTAGTACTGTTACTTGTTAAGTTGTGAGGAGTTTGGTGGAAGGAGCCTTGTGAACTTGTGGTCTTATTGTCTCTATGATAACGATAGGAAGTGGAATTCTGTTTAAAGAATTTAACAATCTTGCTTATTTCCAAAAATTGCCTGCATTGTGTGGGGTGGTGGTGGTGGTTCTACTATGAGGAGTTCCCATTGCCTTTGGCGAGTGAACTATTACATTTTTTCCTTATCCAAGGCTCAATCCTAAGACCTTTAACTAGCGTTGGTAAGGTCGTGTCGTGTTCATGTTCGGCTCATAATTTTTTCGTGTCAAAAACTCCCGACCCTAACCCAACCCATTTAATTTCACGTCGTGTTTGTGTCAACCCATTTAACTTTTCATGTCGAAAATCTCAAACTTAACCCGCTTTTGTTCATGTCATGTTTTCATGCCATATTAGCTTTTCCTTATGTTTTCTATTACGTGCTTTAGTTTTTTAGGCCAAGTAATTTTTTTACTTTTGTTTTTTTAAAAGTTTCGTGTCCCCAGGTTGGTTTTATGTCGAGAATCTAACCCATTTAATTTCAGGTCGTGTTCGTGTCAACCCATTTAACTTTTCGTGTCGAAAATCTCAAACCTAACCCGGTTTGTGTGTTAGCTTTTGCTAGCTACCTTTAACCACTTACACCAACCCCATTTTTGGTATGAAAACCTAAATATGATGATGCGTTTAGGAGCAGGAGGTGAGCGTACAACCTAATTCCAGTAACATGCCTCACTTTATGGGAATTCTGATCACTTTTAAAGATCAATGGGAGATTGGGAGTTCATTGTTAAACAATCAGAGACATCTAAGTAACTTTGGATATAAGGACATGTTGTGATTTATTAGAACACACAAATACCTAGTGATCTAATCCTTTCTGTATTGTGAATTTGTGACTGTGTCATAGTTATTCTAAGGGGARCCATCATTGGCTCAATCTATTTATATTACTTTCAGTTAACAGTTATTCTCTAATAATTACTCCAATAATACATTTTGCWGTACTTAAGATAGCTAGGGTTTTGGAAAGACTTACTATAACGTGGTATTGTAAGTGCAGGCAATGGCATATCGACCTGTTGTTGAAGAAAAGACCTGCATTGTAGCTGATCAAAGTGGATCAGGAAAAACTTTGGCATACCTGGCACCACTTGTTCAGCGTCTTAGGCGTGAAGAGACTGAAGGAATTAGTAAGTCGGCATCAAAGAGTCCCCGAGCTGTAATATTAGTACCAACTGCGGAGCTGGCTTCCCAGGTGAGTTGATAATGCACCATCTTCTTTGCTGGTGATCTTCTGATGTTTCATGTGCTTAAAATTTTAATTTTATTATGTGGCTGGCATTACCTATCCATAATGCTGTATATTTGGAATGCATTCCTTTTGAGCAAGTTGCTTTCGCATATTGACTTACCTCTTCCACATAAGGATCACAATCACGCAAAAACATATTTTTTCTTTGTTTAGTGTTTTTTCTTTCTTAACTATTTTCTTGTGAGGACATATCGTCATATCGCGGCAAGTGCTTCAAATTTTCCTGTATCCGACTAAAATATGAATTGAATGTCATTTGTGATTTCAGGATATGCTAAAAGCGTGGTGCATAAATGCCTGTGACTAAAATAATAGATTAAAAGTGTTTTTAATTCTTATAGTCGGCAGGACCCATGCTGAGATTGCAGCTGTTCTAGATTGTCTTGGTTTTTAAWWMATTTCTAAATCTGGACTCTGTTTTGCTCATGTCGGAATGCAGGTTTTGCGAAATTGTCGATCCATCTCAAAACATGGTGTTCCATTCCGGTCTATGGTTGCAACAGGAGGTTTTCGACAGAAGACTCAGTTGGAGAGTCTGGAACAGGATTTGGATGTGCTAATTGCCACACCTGGTCGCTTCATGTACCTAATTAAAGAAGGGTTTTTGCAGTTAACAAACCTTAGATGGTAAAATCCTCGATAATCTCACAAATAACAATGTGAATTTTCTCTTTTTGTATAATTTTGTTTCAGACAACAAACCCAGGATATTCCCTATAATACTATAATAGAGGGGCTTAACGGGCATCTTGACATGCTTTACTTAATCTTAAGTTGAATAGTCAACAAATTTTAGAGAGGTTATTCTAAAAGTAAAAATTAAATAAAGAAATCACTAGTTTCCTTCCTTTGTTTTTTCATAAGGATATGTAGTGAGATGTATCCACAAATGTGAGGACTTGTAGACTGTAGTGGGTTGACAAAAGATCTCCCGATAACAATTGGGTTGCATTAAGGGTCGGTGTTAAGTCTTTTTCTATTTACAATGGTTATATATGAAATACCAAGGCCAATCAAAGATAAGGCATCATGGCGTATGTTGTTTGCGGATGATAGTATTGGTGTTTGAAACTAAAATTGGGTAAATGTCAAACGGGAGCAATAGAGGCAAAGGCTGGAATCTATAGGGTATAWGCTCAATCAGAGTAAGTCAGAGTAAATACAGGCAGGCAAATGATATTATGGTGATTGGTGAGGTTGGACGGAAAGGATGTGGACTCGAGGGAGTGTTTAAAATATCTTGGATCAATCATTCAAAAGAATGATGATATTGATCAAGATGTGGCTCACAAGATTAAATTAGGGTGGCTTAAATTGAAAGCGACCATGGGAGTGTTGTGTGATCAAAGCATCCCTCTAAAGTTGAAAGGAAAGTTATAAAGGACTATCATAAGACCAGAGTTGCTATATGGTACAAGGAACACACTCAAACGGTAAGGGTCACACAGATGTGGATGTTGAAATGAACACTCTAAGGGACATAATTAGAAATGAAGTTTTCCGCAAGAAAGTCCGTGTGACAGTCATTGCAAGCAGAGCTAACTTATGGAAAATCTCCTGCGTTGGTTTGGTTATGTGAGACGGAGACCTTAGGGAGCATCGGTACGAAGAATGGAAGTGGGATTAGGGACATCTATATGAGGCTGAGAGAGACTCGAAATTACTTTAATCATGCTTTTCCTGCTTGTGGACTGTGGACTTAACAATCTGCTTGGTTTGCTTTGTGCACCTCATTGAARAGATGCTTATATCATTTATATGAGGCCTTAATAAGGGGCTTCCTTTAGTTTGTGTATGATTTGCTTTAAGCATTTGTAGAATTTCTGATATTTGAGATTTTCACTCTTATTTTACTCTTATGTTTGTTACAGTGCTGTGTTGGATGAAGTTGATATACTCTATAATGACGAGGATTTTGAACAAGCTTTGCAGAGTTTGATTACCACAGCACCAGTTACTACCCAGTACCTCTTTGTGACTGCCACATTACCTGTGGACATTTACCACAAACTTATTGAGGCCTTCCCAGACTGTGAAGTAATCATGGGACCTGGAATGCACCGGACAAGTACTGGTCTTGAAGAGGTGCATTTCGTACTCCATTCATTCTTACATAGAAACCTTTAGGCTATCTATCAATTGCTATCTATTARATATTACGAAAGTAAAAAACCAAGGAGGGACACATGTCACCTCCTGGTTAAAAGTTTTCTCTCCAAAACCTTTTTCTTATTTTTTCATTTTTTTTTTTTGTAAAATTACTAATCTAACGCAATAAATCTAAAATTTAGAATATTATTAGATTCTAATTATAGAATTTATCTATCAATAACTGACAAAAAAATTTATCAATATAATTAAACACATTTAACAAAATCTATTTATTTTAAGCAAATTTTTGTCAAAGACGCATCTTATATTATAATATTATAGCATAAAATTATTACTCTGTATTATACAATACAATATTATCATAATGAATTTTATAAAGCACATACAATAATAGTAAATCAACTTTATATTTGTAGTAAAATACTATGATTGAATCTAAAACAAACATTTGTATATAATCTACTTATAATTTTTTCTCTCAGACTTTACAAATTTTTAAATTATTTTGCATTTTTTGTACGATTAGGAAATTGTACTCCTGTATTACTTAAACATCATATTATTTAACATGGACCATARGGGCATCGCCCGTGATTAAGACTAGTTCTACATATATATTCCAAGGAGACTTTCTGTGTGGAAAGCCAGCCTAGGTGCACAGTACGACTCCACTAGATTGAAAGCTTCAACATGTTTTCTTTCTTGTTCTCTTGTACCCTTCTTAATTTGAAGAACAATACAAAGATTACAGATTTGAATCTTCAACATCCCGGTTAAGGGAGAGTATCTGCTCCTAACCATCATTGGAGCTTCTCTTGATTTTAATACGTGTGAGATTATTTTTATTACGTGGAGAGATGACAATTATTGGGACAAAGACAGTCACCACTTCACCTAAGATGGCATGTTATGGTCCACAGCGTTTCCTAAGATGAAACACYTTTATATTGTGAAAAWTTTTGAATATGAAATATCTGCCTATGTAACAAATTTAAGACATTATTGTTTCGGAGCAGGTTCTTGTAGATTGTAGTGGGAAMGAAGGGTCAGAAAAAACACCTGAAACAGCTTTCTCCAATAAGAAGTCTGCTCTTTTGAGGCTTGCAGAGGAGAGTCCAGTTTCTAGAACTATTGTCTTCTGCAATAAGGTAATATGGACTATGATCCCATGCGGATGTGGTGTTTCACATATTGAATTGCTCTCTAACTCAWTTATATCTGTAGATCGAGACATGTCGAAAGGTTGAGAATGCTCTGAGACGTCTTGATAGAAAGGAAAATCAGATACGAGTGTTGCCATTTCATGCTGCTTTGGAACAAGAAACAAGGCTTACGAATATGAAGGAGTTCCTCAATTTAAATACAAAAAACCACTCTCTGTTTCTAATCTGCACAGACAGGTCTGTCACAGATGATTTTGAATACAATCAAGCAGTCTTTTCTCTATGTGAATTTTTACTGAGCTAATGATTCAATTGGATTCAGGGTGCTTTTGCTTCACCTAGTGTCTCTTTATGTGACCAAAGTTGAACTTATCAGCCTTGGATGACTAAACTTTACTTTTCTAAACTTATAGTAGATTAGTAGCTTATTGGCTGTGAACTTACCCCGATTTATAGTTTTCGTATAATTGAATTGAGTCCTTGGCAGCGTGCACTGGGATTACATTTAATAAACCTGTTAGCACTAACTTAATATATCTGAACTTTTTAGCCCTGTATTGACTTATTAGAGCTTTTTTTTTCTCCTCCCCAAGTGAAAATATGGTGAGTAGAATCTAGTAGAAAACGCATATTGGCTGTCTGTTTTGATCTTATTTATGTAGATATATAATTCTATTATCTCTGAAAAAATWWTCCAAGCATTTATCAGTGCGGTTTAGTATGTTTATTTTGCCGGTTTATGTTACAATTCTCTTGTATTTAGTGTTACTAATACTGGGTTATGCATCATTTATAGGGCATCTCGTGGCATTGACTTTCCTAGTGTGGATCATGTTGTACTGTTTGACTTCCCTCGTGATCCAAGTGAATACGTTCGTCGTGTTGGCAGAACAGCTAGAGGTGCTGGAGGTGAAGGCAAAGCTTTTGTGTTTGTTGTTGGTAAGCAAGTTTCTCTGGCAAGGAGGATCATCGATAGAAACCAAAAGGGCCATCCTTTACATGAAGTGCCTGCTGCTTATGAATGGGTGCGGTAATTAGCGAAGGTTGAGACAGACCTGTGGCCTTGCATAGAAATGTAGGATGTGTTAGTTAGGGCTCTGTTCATGTATATTCATCCTGAAATTTTGAATTGTAATTTTTAAAGTATTTTATAGCTATTGTAGTTTTTCTCCTTTTCAAAAATTTGCCCTGAATTTATTTTTTAATTTTTTATACGGGTTATCATTTTAGYAGATGTTTTTAAATCTTATGTTCAAGCTGAGTTAAAATTGTTTAAACTCGAGGTCAATAGTAAAAAGCAAATGAGAAAATTGATAAATTAAACTCCAACAAATTTAGCTTTTAATAAGCCCTACTTCTAAATGATCCTAGATTCCTAACTCATTAAAGCTTAATTTTTAATCCTATAAATTCAAACAAGGTTTTTCAAAACCTGTTTTTCTTGTTTTAGGTCACTTATCCAATTTAGTACTAATTTAGATTCAAGTCAATTTATGCTCTAATTGGGAAGAAGGATCTTTTAACTCAAACTAATGCATTTTTAAGGCTAAAATTCAAGCTTCGGCTTAAATTGAAATAACTTTTTTTAATATATATGAAGTAATTTTGAAAAATGACAACAAAAAATTTTAAATTATTTTTTCTGAATTTTTTTCCCCGAAAGAAATGAAAAAAAAAAAAATGACACCGAAAAGGTCTCTAATCAATTAGGGAGTGGAAAGAAAATCAATAACTATATACTAAAGCAAAACCAGAAGTGCCACATGGRYCGTCCTGGTTAAAAATTTTCCCTCCAAAACTTATTTCCTTATTTATTTATTTTTTTGTAAAATTATTTATATAAATATTAATTAAATCTATTAGCTAATGAATAATAAATAATATCTTTACTTAATTCCAGAAGATTCTTCTTATCAAAACGAAATATTCTTAATTAAATAATATCTTTACTTAATGAATAATAAATAATATCTTCGAATAATATCCTGGACTAGATTATCATGCACAGGTACTGGTTAATGCACGGGTCATGGACTAATAGGTCTGTGCATAACATAATATTAYGACRCGTGTATAACAAATTCCATAATATTGTATAACATAATATTATAAAACACAATCGTTTTAGATTCAATCTTGACAAATATTAAATTACAAAATTATTTTACTTTTTTTTACAGTTTTCATGAATAAATTTAGTAACTACCGTGCATCGCACGGGCGCTAAGCTAGTAATATTATAAAACACAATCGTTTTAGATTCAATCTTGACAAATATTAAATTACAAAATTATTTTACTTTTTTTTTACAGTTTTCATGAATAAATTTAGTAACTACCGTGCATCGCACGGGCGCTAAGCTAGTTTATAATTATTTATAAAATTACAATATTAATCAATATAATAAAACACATTAAATGAAATCTCGTTATTTTAAGCAAAATCTTGACAAAGTCATATTATATCATAATAATATTATTATTCCGTACTATACAATACAATATTATCATAATAAATTTTATAAAACACAATCGTAAATCAGATCAATTTTACGATAAGGTTGAATCTAAAACAAATGATTATACTCATTCTTATATATTGATGGATTTGATGGGAATTAGAAGATTTTCACTASCAATGAATAGTACCAAATTCCTTGGTAACATAAATTTTGTCGAATGGCGGGAGTACAAAAGTTCCCCTACACATATTTAATTGCAATTTTATATCAAAACTTTAGAGATCTATCTTGTGAATAAATTTAGTAAATAGCATATATGTCTTGCACGGGTTCTAGACTATATCTTATGCAATACAAATTTTCTTGACAAATATTAAATTACAAATTTATTTTACACTTTTTAGAGTTTAAATGAATAAATTTAGTAGATACCGTGCATCGCACGGGCCCTAAACTAGTAAATCAATAAATAAAAACAAAAAAAGTAGAGGATAAGGTGGCGAAGGATAAAAAGGCGGGGGAATGAAAAAGAAGAAGATAAAGTAGAAAGAGAGAGATTATACAACAACACAAACATTAGAGTGAGCAAACTAGCTCTCACAACTTTCTGGCATGGCTGCCTCAACTTCAGCTTCACTGTCATTCTTCAACACTTCTTTGGGTTCATCATCCTCATATTCTGCGCAACAAAAACTCTCATTTTCGCCAAAGTTTGTCACTTTACGCCCGCAAATCCTCCRTGCTATCCACTCCAAGGCTCATACTCGCCGTGAAGACCGCACTGCTCGTCATATCCGCGTTCGGAAGAAGGTCCTACATTTCTCTCTATTCTTTAATTTACTTCTTCAATTGTGTTCTTCGTTTTGGTATTTGGGTTTTGTTGGGTATTTTTTGTTTCTGTAAAAATGAGACCTTCATGATTGGATTGTTTTTGGAATGGGATAATTTGATTGTTGGAATATTGTGAAATGGGTGTTGAGAATGGTGACACGAGGAAATTAAAAATACTGGAGAATTTTGTTTTCATGATTCAATTGTCTTTTAAGAATGTGGGGTTTGTAAGATTAGTCTTGATTARATGCCTCCCAAAAGGTTGTTCTATGTTTCTGAAAATGGAATGCTATGAAAATGTGGGTTCTGCAACAATTAAAGGGAAATTCGGTTGCAAATGGTTTGTGAGCTGCGAATTTGCTTTCTTATAATGCTATGGTACTTCGACAAATAATGTTTTGGGTTTGAAATTGCGGAATTATGGTTTGAAGTTAATTTCACCTGTGTTCAGGAAATTAATGTGGGTGAAAGTTAAGACACATGGCTGATATAATGAGTTTGGATTGTGGTCTTAGGTTTGGTTCATCTTTGTGCCTATGTGCATTTTGAGTTGCAAAGTGTTGGTAGTTTGTTGACTTGTTCTGGAAGAAGAGTAAGATTTTAGGTTCTGGTGTTTGTATAACAATTAACAAAGGGGTTTGCCTTCACCAACTGAAATAGGGTTTCGTGTTCACCGATCTAAGGGCTCATAGGATTATATGTTGTATGCATTAAGGCTCCGTTTGTTTTGGAGGAAAATGATTTCCAGGAAAACTATTTTCCCATATTCCATCGTTTGTTTGGTCCAACCCAAAAAAAAGGAAAACTTGGGCGGAAACTATTTTCCATTCATAAGGAAAACATTTTCCTTTCAAAAACAAAGGAAACCAATTTTCCTTTCTTTTCTTAAGCAAGGTTTATTCAGACGAACAAAAGAAAATGAATTTAGGGAAACAATTTTCCATATAAACAAACAATGGAAAACAATTTTATTTTCCAATTTTCCTCTGGAAAATGTTTTCCATGTAAAATCATTTTTCATTGAAAATGTTTTCTTCCAAAACTAAAACAAACGGAGCCTAAGTTTGTTCTATATTTATTTGGTGTCAAATGGTTTGATGAGCTACTTCCATTTCTCTTTTGTTGAATTCATTGTATATTTGTATGGCCTGTAGATCATTATTGCAACAGTGGGTCTCCAAGTTGATATAACTTGAAATTCTTACTATGTATAGGTTGTATCTCAAGACTATGATAGGGCATTAGTGCAGAGCTAAGCTTAGATCTAGTTACATTGCTTCGATATAGTTACATTAAATGGTTCTACTAGTGGGAAAGTCGATTGATTTTGAAAGGCTAGGCCAAAAAATAAGGGGATAATACTTGTGTTTTTAAAGTAGTAAGGACCTTGTGCTCTATAAAGTCATTAAAATTACATCACAAGAGAGTATGAGTATCTTCAAGTTGTACATCTTTGAATTCTAGTTTCAGGATAATATTGATGGAAATGATGAACTAATAGTGGTAAATTCCTGTTATGATCTTGTTTTTGTTATGTCAACATACATTGAGTGGTGTATCATTTTCTCTTCTGTTGCTGTTATATTCTTGAATTGTGTCACCAAGTTTCATATGATGCTAAATGCAGGGTGTTAAACTGATTGCTATTGTGGTTGATTGGGATAACATTGGCCYAATTTATTAGTACAGGATCTTTTACGAAGTCATGTCCCTCTCGATTGTTGTACTATTAACAGGTGCACATACCATTGCACTCAAGGGAGTAGTGATCACCTATGTTACCTCGACACACTCATATACCTCAAAATTTGGGTGTCGTATCGTATCGTGTCAGACACGACATTTCACTCGGATACTCCATTTTTAACTATTAACTTCACTTTTTTTCTATAAAATAGCCAACTACCCATATTCGAATAGACACTTAATCCGTGTCTATGCAACATAGGTGATCACTGATCAGACTGGTTCAATTAAAAGGCTCATTTGGAGTCAAAGTGATTTTATTAATCGTATTTTTTCAAGACATAATATTACAATGGAAGATTGTGCTAGCACATGGCTTGTTATTTGAACATTAGTTCTGTTTTTTAAAATCTAATTCTAAATTTTCACTAGCTGACATCAGTCTTTTCAATATTTGTTTATTTTTTCCTCAGGTAGAAGGGACACCAGAAAGGCCTAGGCTATGTGTGTTCCGCTCTAACAAGCATCTATATGTGCAAGTGATTGATGATACTAAAATGCACACTCTTGCTTCAGCTTCTACAATGCAGAAAGCTATCGCAGAGGACATAAGCTTTTCYTCAGGTCCTACCATTGTAAGTACGCTAATATGACACTCGAAATATCTTGCATAAGTGTAATGCAGCATCTGCTTTTCTTGTTATTTCTTCTTCTTCTTTTTTTGTTTTTTTCCTTCACTGCATTCTAAAGTTGGTGGGCTGTTTGAAGCCATTATTTACAATTTGAGGATGAGAAAATTTGTTTAGAGTGGCACTCAGCTATCATAGGAAACTGGACTTGCCATTGTAGAATACATATCCTGGAAGATTAGCAAAAGATTATGTGTTTTGTGATTGGCGACAGTTTTATATGGAATYCCGTCTCTTCATGTTATCTTATGAACAGATTTTTATCATTCAATTTTTTATTGGCTCACATGTTTATTGTGGAACTTGATGGCAGGAAGTGGCACAGAAGATAGGTGAAATGATTGCCAAAAATTGTTTGGACAAAGGGATAACCAAGGTAGCCTTTGACCGAGGTGGTTACCCCTACCATGGACGTGTTAAAGCCCTTGCTGATGCAGCACGAGAACATGGCCTTGTATTTTGAAGCTAATTGTAACTAGATTTCCCATTCTATAAAGATTACCTTTTATTTTTCCAGTTGTGTTTTAGTTTTTCAGCTGTCTAGCAAAGAGTTCAAATTGTAATGATGAAACTTCAGTTTTTTTGGTGGACAAAATGATGTCAGTTATCAAGGAAATGTCTTTTTTGAAAAATGAAAATTTATTTTATTTGCAGGGGAAAAGCTCTTGCTGCATATATTACAGTTTGTGTCCTGTAGTGACCCCTAATTAAAACCTTTATGCCCAAAATATTTGTTGATACACGACATCCAATCAGTACTATGATAGTATCTAGTATCTGCTCAGTGTTACGGTACAAGTGATTCAGATGTATTCTGCTAATTTACCACATGTGTGGAGTAAGTATAAAACAATCACAAACATGGGATAAAAGGTCAATCACACAGCTCATACACATAAAATCAACATAGATGTTTTTTTTTATTAACATAAATTACTTTTTAATTATCATAGATTTTTTTATTTTATATTTTACATATATGTCCAAAAAATGCACGAAAATCTGAATGAAATTTGACCCACAGTCATTCCTTTTTAACCTTTTCCCTTACACTTTTGTATTGTGGAGCTCATATTTCATTCCTTTTTTCGCATGTTATTGATCTCCTTATTCCATGTTTGTGATTGTTTTGTACTTACTCACCTGTGTGGCTGCATTAATACATAAGTAATTTGACGTGCAAGATGGCTGTCGCAAGAAGTCAAGATGGTTGCTGCAATGACTGTATCCTGCATTCCTGCTATGGGGTTGGATCCGGGCTACAATATAAACCAATGACATTTGAATGGAATTTGAAGCAAAAAAGGTCTGATATAAATGTTGAGCATATARATTAATTTGCTAGCCCAAAGATTGAGCTCTGGTCAAATTGCCTGACCCAATAATTAGTAGAGTTCAAATCAACAGCTCCAAACAAGCACAAGTACCATCAAACATTACATTTCCAATGAACCTTAGGTAAGCCAGCACATCAGATAATTCCACACTTAAAAAAACAAAAGGAAGAACAATAAGTTAAAGGAAGCAGAATGAACGAATGCATCGAGCAAGTTGCCTTCAACATAAACCAGTGAATGCTAGTCTTGTTTAGCGATTGCAGCCTCAGTTGGCTGGTTTAGTACAATAYGCTGGCTTAACTCAACAGGTTGGCTCAAGTCAGTAGGCTGGCATAAGACAGTGGGGCTAACAAGCCTCTCAACAGGAACCTTCATCACATCACGCCTCATTCCAATGTCAGCTACAAACCTGCTAACACAGTACATGCCACACCCCACAGCTGTCAACCCACCAAAGCTAGTGGTCAAGAATCTCAATGGGGACGAAACAACTGCGCTCACAGCAGCTACAAAGGCTGTGGCTTGACCACTTCGTCCCACACTGATGTCTGTTACAATAAGCAATCCCGTCTTGCAGTAAATGGCAAAATCTTCGCAATTGTTCTTGAATATGTTGTAGCCTCCAAAACCATTTGCTAGGAGGTGAGAAGCACGGGAAAGAGTATCTTCAGGTGGATCTGACTTGGCAAGTGTACAGGTCCCACCACGTGCCTTTGCAAGGAAGAAAGCGGGCGAAACATCATACTCAAAGAGATAAAGCTCACCATCCCCGAGGAAACATTCCAGGCAAGATGAAATYACACCACTYAGATTTGATTGATCACCACATACAGGGCATGGACAATTTGAATGATCAGAGGAACCTGATGAGCTAAAGATGATATTGTCTAAAAAAGTTCCAGTGCCTATTTCCRGACCCGGTCCTCTAGTAAAGTGGATGACTTTGCCTTCACCAGCATAAATGCCTGTCATAGATAACCACCAAAGAAAAATAAGCAACTGGTTCTGAGAAACTATAATTGAAGCCAATAAAATTTTCACATWAACATCAGACAATGCAAGAGCCGATTTTACAATTGGCCGAAGTATGAGGCTGATTATCAGAGCAAATGATATGCTATTAAAACTTGAATTTACTTAAAGGAATTAAATAGAGTTTTGAACGACAGACTCAGTTATCATGAAGTGAAAGCTTAAATAACACTGACAAAAACACATGAGAATGAGAGCCATATTCATGTAAAGCATACACATTATCCTTTAACTTCCATGCTCCTCCCAGGTCTAACATTAAAAAAGCCTGGAGGTTAGGCTCCCTGATAAAAAAAAAATAGCTAAAAAGTTATAAGTAGGATTCAGGAAAAATATAACAATAGATCTAATATAGTATTAAACAACCAAGGAACGTGGCAACATAATCAAAGTTCACATATGGTCTATTCAATAATATGAAGCATTCCATATTATGCAATCATAAAGATGGCATTACACATCTAAGAAAGGACCAGAATCTTTTATCATGGTAAGAATATCTTTTTCCAGCAAGACCCTTTTGCTAAAACTGCACTGCACAACTGCACCTACATGGCCACACATTGGATTCTCCATGACTCACAAAAATAGAGAAATTCAACTTTGATACAAAACTATCAGCGAAAAAAACAATTAACTAATCCAAATAACAATATCAACAGCTCAATCTATATCATTAAAAGAAAGATTCATGCCCTATAATGATACAGTCAGCCTGATTAGAACACACTAGTCAGACCTATAGTGAGGTGGAGACCAGCAAGATAGCCTCCAGATATAGGGATTGAATATCCTTTTAGAAAACTACCCTACAAATGTACAATAGAGACTAGAGGGGAGATGATAGAGAGAAGAATTAAGTATTAAGCATAACTCACATAATACATCACTCGGCTATATATAGCAAAATACACACCACTTGAGTGACAAACACCAAAAATGAAAAAGAACTAAAACTTAAAACGAAAAGTAAATGAAATGCACCACTAACAACTTAATTCTCATAGGTTGCCACAAAACCAATATCCAATCATCGGGTGTTTTGTCGTTTTCTGCAACAAACTCAGCAATTGTTGTTGTTATTTCCTCAATATTTAAAGGAGTGTTCCCCATCAGGAGATCCTTGAACCCCAAAGATCAAAGGTTGGAAAAGAAGCCTCAATATCAGCTGCAACTTACCAAGTGAAGGCAAGCCAACCCATTGAATCACCCATTGAACCACAGCATGGTTTCCACTTTTGATAATCCTTTTATCCAGCATGTACAGGAGTTGCTTGGAAAACACGAGTCTCTTGAGGGATAGTAGGGGGTAAGCTCACTGAGTTGTGTAGGTGGGGGGTCCCAAATGTCTCTTTAGAAGAGAAACATGAAAGGTAGGATTTATGTTGGACCCAGGAGGTAACGGTAATGTGAAAGCCACATTCCCAATTCTTTTAAGTACCAAATAAGGGCCATAACACTTAAGAGCCAACTACTGTGTAGTCCTTTGAGCCACTGACTGTTGTCTATATGATTGTAACTTAAAGTAGACCCAATCTCCAACTTCAAAGCTCTTCTCAGTTCTGRCTTGAACAGCTTGCTGCTTCAGCGGTTTTGAACTTGGTGAAGATGATGTTTGAGCATAGCCAGAGTTTCTTCCCTAYCTTGGAGACTCCTATCCACTACTTCCACCATACTCAAGCCTGCCAAATAGGGTATGTGGATGCCAAATATGTTGTAGCAATCTAAGGTATAAAGGAGGCTACATGGTTACAAGGTCTTGTAATGGATCTTAGTATACCACTAAGGTGTCACTGTGTCACTGGTATTCTCACCAACGTGCTATCTTTCTCACCAAGGATGATCCTTACCATRCCAAGACCAAGCACAAGGAAGTCAAAAATCACTATGTCACACACACTATAGCTCAAGGTGAAACTGTAGTTGAAAAGGTTCATACATCCAAAAATCCTGCAGAWATGCTCACGAAGCCAATTCCTACTACTAAATTTGATCATTGCTTGGACTTAGTTGGAGTTCATTCTTGCTAACTCCTTTGGACTAATGCAATCAAAGGCCTATAATTTGGTCCAAGGTGGAGATTGTTGGAAGTGGCCCAAATCAAGCTAAAAAATTAGTCAACTATACTCATAGTCCAATTGACAGGTTTGAAGAAAACGATGCAATCATAGTTGATTCTGTGTGGGGAAAATGGGAAATTGTGGGCTATGTTGACATCACTTAGGCAAATGGAATTTAAGGGGAATGCACCTGAGTATTTGTTTAGACAGCTGTACTTTCTGTTATGCAATTTATATTCCTTTTTAATTTTTGTTTTCCCTATTTTGTCTTTTTCGTGGTAGTTATTCTGTTGAAGTTGTTATTAAAGGGAATCTCTCTGTATTAGTGCATTCATTCAGATATCAATACAACTTTTCTCCCCATTTTCTCTCTAATTCCTCTATTATTTACTGTTACATTGGGCTAGTGATCTCGAGCTTCCTTTTCTCCATCTATTTGATCCTTTGCTGCTTCTTCCTCCATTTCCTTGCTGGAAATCAGGAAGAGTTTTCTGTGAATCACAAGAACCCACATCACTGGTATCAAACTCAACTTGATTCTCATTCTCAATCTATTGTTGATTTACATGATTTAATGCTTGGTTTATCCACCGAAGTTGATAAGATAGCTGCTGATTCCCACACTTCCACTCCTAATCAATTTTCATCTAGATTAACTAAGGTTGATTTCCCAAAATTTAATGGTGAATTTTGAAAGTGTGGTTATCTCGTTGTCAACAATTTTTTGAACTGGATAATATTGTTGATCCAAACCYTGAAATTAGCTTCTATTCATCTAGAGGGTAAGGCTTTGCTATGGCACCAAATGTATGTCAAAAATCTCCATTCTATGTGAGATGTGTATGTTGAAGCTCTTACTGCACGTTTTGGTGAGGTTTTTGATGATCCTATGGCTGATCTCAAGGCTGTTTTAAGGCAGCTAGGATCAGTTCAAGAGTATCATGAGTTCATGACAACTTTGACCTTCTGGCCAGCAGAATTGACATATCAGAACCTAATCTGCTGAGCTGCTACTTACTTACTTAYGGGTCTTGAGCCCTCACTTCAATTACAGGTTCGCATGTTCAATCCCAAAACCATACAACAAGCTTTGGGTCTAGCTAAATTGCAGGAAGGTGCTCAAAAAGCCTCCAAACCCACCAAACCACCCATCTTACCTACTCCTAAATTACCCACCTCCACTGCATTGAAACCCTACTCTCCACCTTCCCTGCCAATCAAAACCCCTACCATTCCCAGAAAAACTCTCACACCTGCCCAAATGAATGACAGGAGGGCCACGGGCCTCTGGTTTAACTGTGWTGAGAAGTATACCTTTGGCCATGTGTGCAAATGGAAAAGGCCCTAATGATTTCATATTGAACTTGGTGATTCGGATGAAGAAACTGAGCCTGATCCTGCTCCTGACCTGACACTACACCCTTGGAGTCTTCTGCATTTGCTCATATATCCTTACAAGCAGTTGAGGGCATTGCAGCTTTCCACACCATGAGGGTGGTGGGCCATTTTTGCAAGAAAGATATTCATATACTGCTTGACACAGGCAGCACACACAATTTCATTGATGCTGCTACAGCCTTAAGGTTGTCTTGTAAGGTGGAACCAACCACTCCTATGTGGGTTAAGGTTGTTGCTGGCAACAAAATGAAATGTGACTCTCTCATCAGAAACTTCACTTGTTAGTTACAATTCKAGGCTGATGTGTTTTTGCTTCCTCTTAGCAGTTGTGATATGGTGTTAGGCATTCAGTGGCTCAAGTTATTAGGGCCTATTTTGTGGGACTTTAATAATCTCACTATGGAATTTAAGCATGGGGAAAAACCTTGAAGCTTAGGGGAATTATTCCAAGCAAAATAGCAAAATTACTGACATTCAGCATCACAAATTACCCAAATTGCTTCAACAACAAGGATCGCTCTCTATGATTCAGCTCATGCCCATGGAAGAGGAAATTTCATCTCCTTCCTTATTCTCCATTCAAATAACTGGCCCTCAACACCTCCCTCCAGAGTTGCAGGAGGTCCTAGATTCCTATCCAACTGTGTTCTCATAAATGTCTAGATTACCACCACAGAGACCAGCATTTGACCACAATATTCCCTTGAAAGAAGGCACAAATCCCATCAATCTCAAGCCCTACAGGTATCCTTCATTTCAAAAAGATGTCATTGAGGAGATTTTGGCAGAGATGTTGGCTCAAGGGATTATCAGACCAAGCAATAGCTCTTTTGCAGCTCTTATTGTATTGCTCTTTTGCACCTGGTTCAATTGGTTGGCCCTAGCTGAGTATTGGAACAACACAAATTTCCATACCCTGAGAACTCCATTTGAAATAGTCTATGGCAAACCTCCCCCAATTGCTAGACCCTATTTACCTAGCTATAGCAAGGTGGATACAGTTAACTCAAGCTTCATGCTCAGGGAAGAAATGCAGGAACTTCTCAAGCTCAATCTACACAAGGCTCAGAACAGAATGAAAATACTAGCTGACACCAAGAGGTCTGAAAGGACTTTTCAGGTTGATGACTAGGTTTATCTCAAGCTTCAACCCTACAAACAATCTTCAGTGGCTGACACGCCTGCTCCTAAGTTGGCTGCTAGATATTTTGGTCCTTACAAGATCATTAAGAGGGTAGGAGTTGTGGCTTACACTCTCCAGTTACCACCCACCTCTAGGATACACCCAACGTTTCATGTTTCAAAGCTGAAGAAACATAGAGGGGCCCCTCCTCAACAGCCACCACATCCCATGCAGACATCCTCTAATGCTGCTCCTAAGTCACCCAGAGCTCTCATTGCTACTATAATGGTCAAAAGAAACAATCAAGCTGTCACTCAATGGCTCATTCACTAGTCTGACTCAACTCCTGAAGATGCCTCAGACATTGCTGCTCAATTTCCAGTTTTTGATCCTTGGGGTCAAGGATCCACTGAAGGAGGGATTGATGCAATCATAGTTGATTTTGTGTGGGGAAAATGGGAAATTGTGAGCTATGATGACATCACTAAGGCAAATGGAATTTAAGGGGAATGCACCTGAGTATTTGTTTAGACAGTTGTACTTTCTGTTCTGCAATTTATATTCCCTTTTAATTTTTGTGTTCCCTATTTTGTCTTTTTCCTGGTAGCAGTAGCGGATCTAGGGGGGTGCCGTAGGGTACCACGGTACCCCCATTCTCCAAAAAAAAAAATCAAAAAATATATAATAAAAAATCAAAGAAACCTGTGTTTCAATAAAACCGTTCTCTTATGTATTTAAAAGACAAATTTCAAAACAAACYGGTCTCTTATCTTGTTGTGTGAAGAAGCAAAGAGAACAAAGTTTACTGAAAAGTGGTCTCTTATATGTATATAAGAGACCAGTTTTTGTAACAACTGGTCTCTTAGGTAGATGCAACTAGATATGTATTTTTCACTTTGTTATTTTCTTAATTATTACCGTTTAATTTTTAGTGTGTATTAGACTAATAAATTTATTATTCTTTTATACTTACCTATTCAAATTAGAAAATTTCAACCTTAACTTTAATTATTGTAAAAGAAATTAGTTTAATGAACTAATATAATAACTGAACTTGACATTGTTTAATTAAAAAAAAATTATTAACAAGTATAATCTCGTACCCCCATCATAAAATTTTATATCCGCCACTGCCTGGTAGTTATTCTGTTGAAGTTGTTATTAAAGGGAATCTCTCTSTATWAGTGCATTCATTCAGAAATCAATACAACTTTTCTCCCCATTTTCTCTCTCTAATTCCTCTGTTATTTACTATTACATTGGCCTAGTGATCTCGAGCTTCCTTTTCTCCATCTATTTGCTGGTAAGCTCTGATCCTTTGCTTCTTCTTGGAAATCAGGAAGAGCTTTTTGTGAATCACAAGAACCCACATCAGAAAATAAGCATCAAAAGAAAGGGCTAGATAATTCAGACATTTCTAGCTTACAATTTCAAGGACATCAAATTGGAGTAAGCTAGATTGTTCTAGCATGATGTCACTACCATAGTGTTTTCCATTTCCACCCACATTCACAAGCATAAATAGATGGTCATGGCTTCATTTTCGCCTTACACATGCAAGCCATACACATAAACATTCACATCTAAAGCCATACATACTCACACATATTTAAAGCCTTCCTTCTAAATACTTTCTTATACATATTTCCTCCTTGTAATATTCCATTATTCTTTTTATTACTCCTAGTGAGTTTCTTATATGTAAGAGCTACGAGTATATTTTAATATTTCTCACTCTAATAATTCAGGGTTTTTGTACTCTAATCATTTTAATATAGTAGAATTATTATTTATGTGCTCGTTTCGTCATTCCCTTATACTTTTTCTTGCCCTTATACTTTGTCAACCACTCGACTAATTACATTTCTACTACCGCTCTTACCCTAACACTATCACTTGAAATTTTTCCTCAAAGCCCATAGAGTGTTCTCATACATCCATCTCAACATCCACATKTATGTTACCCTGGATGCAAACCAATTGTTATAGAGAAATCCTTTGTCAATCCATCARAAGTCCGGTCCTCACATTTGTTGACACATCTCGATACATATCCTTCATGAAATACTTTTTTCAATATTTCCCACCAAAGTACATCTCTTGGCATCTTGTCATATGACTTTTCTAGATCAATGAAAACCATATGYAGGTTCTTCTTCCTTGCCCAATAAAACTCCATCATTTGCCTTAATATATGAATTGCTTCCATAGTGGATCTCCTAGTCATAAAGACAAATTGGTTTTTAGATATGCTAGTGCATGCCCTTAACCGGTGTTCTATTACCTGTTCTCACAACTTTATAATGTGGCTTATAAGCTTGATTCCTAGATAGTTAGAGACTTAGAGCAATCTTAAGCATCTCCTTTGTTCTTATAAACTGATACCAAAGTGTTCTTTTGCCAATCAGCAAAAAAAGACATGTTTAATAAAGACTCATTCCACAAAGGTATAGGTTTTTTTCCCCTAAAAAAAGAAAGTCCCCTAAGGCCCTCGAGAGAAACACATTCTTAATATATATTAATTCATCAAAGCATGATTTAAAAAAAAAGAACTAATTAGCGTTTTTTAAAAAAAAAATATGCGTATTTAAAAACCCGAAGAAAACCCTAATAAGATAGTTAATTCATAGCCTAAGATATTACTTTGGATGGCTAAAATTTGAGACTTGACAAACAAGTAAAAAAATGACCAAAGTAGCCTTTGAAGCTTCGAGAAAACAGAAAATGAGAGTAAAAAGCAGTTTATCACGACAGTGCATGAATCCTCGAGGCTAAGAAGTTCAATCTAGGTTGGCCTAACCGATATGGAGCAACAAGCTTGAAAACAAACACATGCATCTCTATAAAATCACCAAGCGTGGGACTTGCCACACAAGGGACACACTACAGTACTACACCATAGCATCAAAAACTACAAGAGCATGACAAACTCCCTAACCTAAGCCATAAACGCGATTATGCTTATCTTCGCTTCCACCTCGACACATCACTTTAGCCCTTCACACATGACTAAGTAACATGCCTTAACACGCTCGCCAACAATAAGGCTTATTATCACAACCATTTATGTGAAACAACCACTTGTTGAGTTAAAAGTCCAAAAGCACCTACGAGCATACCCTTTATTCTCTCAAGGATGCTCRGCCACAACTCCATGGTTAGCGCACCACAAACYTTGAAGCATCGGGATGCCCACAAGAGGAGAACAGGTTAGGATATTGCATTCCATGTCAGTTGTTGAGCCTCACGCTAATATACAACTTTTTGAGGCTCCATGTGAAATATGTAAAAGTTCAAGGGGAGCCCCGACACCCCATGAAAAATCCCTTATTTTTAAGCAAGNAAAAAATGACCAAAGTAGCCTTTGAAGCTTCGAGAAAACAGAAAATGAGAGTAAGAAGCAGTTTATCACGACAGTGCATGAATCCTCGAGGCTAAGAAGTTCAATCTAGGTTGGCCTAACCGATATGGAGCAACAAGCTTGAAAACAAACACATGCATCTCTATAAAATCACCAAGCGTGGGACTTGCCACACAAGGGACACACTACAGTACTACACCATAGCATCAAAAACTACAAGGGCATGACAAACTCCCTAACCTAAGCCATAAACGCGATTATGCTTATCTTCGCTTCCACCTCGACACATCACTTTAGCCCTTCACACATGACTAAGTAACATGCCTTAACACGCTCGCCAACAATAAGGCTTATTATCACAACCATTTATGTGAAACAACCACTTGTTGAGTTAAAAGTCCAAAAGCACCTACGAGCATACCCTTTATTCTCTCAAGGATGCTCRGCCACAACTCCATGGTTAGCGCACCACAAACYTTGAAGCATCGGGATGCCCACAAGAGGAGAACAGGTTAGGATATTGCATTCCATGTCAGTTGTTGAGCCTCACGCTAATATACAACTTTTTGAGGCTCCATGTGAAATATGTAAAAGTTCAAGGGGAGCCCCGACACCCCATGAAAAATCCCTTATTTTTAAGCAAGGCCAATAACAAACATCATATTGTAAGCAAGATTYTTAAAATCGGGATTCGACTTTGACCGGGTCTATAAAATCGAATTGTAATCGAATCATAGAGTTGTAAGATTTTACAAATATCGATAATCAAATATATAATAAATTTTTGTTTACCACTAACTCAGTYGTAATTGACAATAGATCTATCTATTATAAGTCTTATATTTATGGTTTAAATTTATGAGGTTTTCACTGGCCAAAGAAATGTGTAGAATCGAMTAAAATAGTAAACGAAATCATTGATTAAATTTAAATCGTTAAATCGTAAGATTTTATGATTTAAATCGCGATTTTAACAACTATGACTGTAAACCCATAACATACATCATACTGTAAGAGTCATGACTGTACACGAACCTTCCTTCATGAAGGCATAGTCTAACACTCTAACTCTACATGACATCACAACCACTACTCCCAACTGAAGCACAAGGTAGATTTACTTTTGTGGCTGCCCACATACTGCAGGAACTTGCATAATAGAATCTATATGGCTCAACCACAGTTTAACACCTATCCATTAATTACTCATGCAAGAATCACAAGATTAAACTACACGTTGAAGAGCTCAGGCCAGACAAAATTCCACACACACTAATCAACTTCATCCTAAAGAAGAATCACAATTAAATGGGAAACTGACTAACCCACATTTCTCAAATTGACCCAAGCTGAACCTAAATTAGCAGTAATTAAATGGTCACTCCTCTAACTCCATCTTTGAAAGCTGATTAAACAACAAATTCCATCCAATGTTACTTGGACTCATATACCCATGTAGCACATGGCCGGACATGGGTACGTGTCCAAGTGTCTGACTCAGCTAATTTACGAAAAATTACCAAGATTTTAGCCTAAAATGAAGTATCTAAGTGTCATACCCATGTCCGAGTGTCAAGGATCCGACARGGGTACTTGAGGTAAAAATGTAAAATGAAGAGTCCAAGTAACATAGATTCCATTAAAGTTTTGTTCGTTTTTTTTAGTTAGAAAGAGATAATCAAAACCCATTTCTTCAAACATGCAAATTCACAAATTATAGTTCTATTTTTGTCCAATACATATGCCAATATTGTTCTAAAGAACAAGACTATATAATCAAGCACCCTTGTTTCTCATGATTCTCCGAACCAAAGACTTGCAATCAATGAACTATGAACACTTTCAGCAAAAACATTAATTTCTATTTTAGTTTTCTCATTTTCTGTGATAAGCTTCTCAACTAAACAAGCGGTAACACAAACCAAAATAAGAAACATAATCAAAACATGTTTCCTTAAACATAAATTCAGAACTTTTCTAATTTTGCCCGATACATTGCTTAAACTAATAACCCAAGACAAAATTAGAAAGAGATAATCAAAACCCATTTCTTCAAACATGCAAATTCACAAATTATAGTTCTATTTTAGCCCAATACATAACTAAATTTGATCCAATGGGTTCTCAATTATGCAAAAGAACATTGCTTCAATAAGAAAAGCCAAAGCAAGACATGATAATCACAAAGTAAGAGAGAGATAAAATGAGATAACCGCTGCCAAATTCCTCAAACACCCCCAATTTAACAAACAAAGTTCTACTTTTGCCAAATTCATTATCAATATTGTCATATTGATCAAATTATTAGATATTTAGATTCTAAAAAATGCAGTTACATAGCTAAAATTAGAAATACAAATGAAACAAAATTACTCAACAATAAATTTATTTTAAATAATGAAAAATAGGAGAGACAAAGAGAGAAGCAAACCATGATGAGAGTAAAGATAGGCATTCCTCCAAGAATAGATGTGATCTCCGGGTTTCAGGGCATCCCTTGAAATCTTATTTGAAAAAACACCCATTTGTTTTCTTCCCCTTTTTGTTTCTTCCTCTTGAAAATTCCAAACTTTTTACATGTATCAATATTTTTGTTTTGAATTAGATATCTTATGCTGAGAAAACTGGGATTAAGAGCAAAATACAATAAACAAACAAAGTACGCAACTTTACTTTGTGATTAAGGCAGTAACAGAGAACTTATTGATGTCATATTGTCATTTTGAGTTTAGAATTGAGAATAAAATACTGAGTTTCTGTAATCAACTAATCATGGATATTGTCAATATTCCACAAATTTCAAACCAGAATATACTTTATTCCACAATTTTTATTTATTTTTATTTTTATTCCAATGCATTAGATAAAAAAAACTTAAAGTGYAAAATATTAAATGAATATAAACATTCGCGTGATTTTGGCATGCATTTCAAAATTTATACCAATTTAAGAAAGGAGCACTATCAGGTTCATCTCCGAGATGAACCAAAAACCACTTATCTCATGCCATTATTGTAATTTAATGTACTTTAGTTAAGTAATCACATGCATATGAGTAGAACAAATAAAGCACAAAAATTACCAAAATGGCACGAGATAAGTGCATATTGGTTCATCACGGAGATG
>SNQN01002393.1:0-31276 GCA_008642245.1 Bassia scoparia | reverse complement strand
ACTTTGTTCTTGGTGGTACCCAAAGGGACCTTCAATAAGACCTAATCTGGGTACATTAAACCGACTTAGACTTATGCTGGTTTCCTTGTTTGATAAAAAAGACACTAGAGCATGACACATTTCCTTGGTCTTTACCTAACTTCTGGGTTATAAAAGTTAGAATTCAGTAACCTATCCACAGAAGAGTCACGATGATATTCTTGGTGAGCTTCATGATTCAATTCCAATCTAGTAACTATGATTATGGAACCAGCTAAAAATTTTTTAGTTTGTTTATGATCATGTTTCCCTATCTATTGTGACACACTATGAATCCTGCAATCACTCAAAAAACCCATAGCATATTGAAATTAAACACACTTCTTGAGAGACAATGTGGAACAAGGGCTTTGCGATGGAGTGTGTTTTGTAAAAGTGACCGATCTGTCAAGTTATATCTTCACAAACCTTTTGTAGCAGAGATTCTTTGTTGTTAAGAGTCCTTTTAGGTTAGTTAATTTTAGGTTAATTTGCTTTCAATATGTCCCTCAATGATTGTTAGAATTGTTATTCCTTTATAGTTAGGTGATCATACCTTATGTCGAAATCCTTTCAATGTTGTTAGATGTTTGAGACTCCGTAAAAGTATGTTAATATGGGACTCAAGTAAACCATGTTTGCCTGGACACAGATGAAATCATGCTATAGTTACTCAGAAAAATAGGGCGATGGTTCTGTACGTTACACATCAAGGGGAGAAAACAACAGTCCAGCTCATATGTGTTTCAATTGATTTATTAACATCTTTTGTAAATATACTAGAAGATCTTATTCCTTTTGAGAAGGAAATAATTTTATTTCATTTATTGGCTTATTATGAGTTGGTTTAGATTATTAAGTGCAAGTGGATCATTGCTATTTGGGAAGAAAGTGGTCGTTGCTATTCATTAATTCAAACCGACTCAAACTTTTGTGGTGTGGTGTAGGGGGATGTTGTGTGTGTGTGTGTTGTGCTGCTGTGCTGACTTGTGGATGTGTGTGTGTGGATGTGTGTGTTTGTGTTGTTGGTGTGTTGTGTGTGTGTGTGTTGGGTTGTGTGTGTGTGTCGTGTGTGTGTTGTTGTGTTGTGTGTGATGTGTGTGTGTTGTGTGTGTGGTCGCTGTGTGTGTGGTGTGTATGTATTGTGTGCTGTGTGTACAAGTATGTAGAAGCGTACGCGGAGACTTTCACTGACAGTTGAACGAATTAAGTAACGGACATTACCCGCTTTAAACTTTCAATCGACCCTTGATTGAAATAACACGTATAATATCGATTAAATCTGACTGCCATCTTCGGAATCTTACGGTCAAGATTTAAAAGTTAATAACGTTGTTAACCTAAGGGTTCAGGGTTATTAATAAAATATCTATATTATAAACTATATTATATATAAACTATATATATCTAATATATAATATAGTTATATATAGTATTTATAATATATACTACTATAGGAATAGGTCATGTGAAAACACAAACCTTAGCTGACAAATAAAATACTTTTAATCTTGACGTAGATTGGAGTAGGACGGTCACGATTAATCTATGTATTATACTGTATTTCAGATCTGGGTACAGTGAAGGTTTAAAGGGTACACGTGTATTGTTCATTCAAAGCTATGAATATCTATGTGTACCCCTTTACTGCTTTATGTACCCCTTGTAAAATGTAAACTGTACCCACTTATTTTGATCTTACGTTTTTCATATACATTGGTTTTCATCGGATCCCTGACTCTAATATTAAGTTTTTAGTTTTCACCTAAGGTTGGTGTTTTCACATGACTATTCCATATTATACCTTATATATATATATATATATATATATATATATATATATATATAGTACTATATATATATAGTTATATATATATATTAGTTTATAATATATTGCAAAATGCTTGATTAGTATGTTTATATGCATTAATTTTTAGCAATAAATTTCTCCTTTAACACAATAATTGAGTAAGACTTTCCTTATAACACCTAGTTATAAATTAAAGAAGTGATTGGAGGACATTTTATTGTAAGTAATGTTTTGTTTATTAAGGGTAAGAAAGTTTTCAAGGGGGCACCATTGTCCTCCCTTGGCTTATATAATAGAGATTGTCACTTTTCCCATTTAACTGTTCCATAATAATTGTGCATGTATTATATTTATTTCATTTTTGGGACATTGTTTAATTATCTTTAAATAGGGTGGATTCTATCAGCTATCAGCTTGTTTACTATATCTCATCACACAACAAATGATTTTGCACTTCATTTTTGTATTTCACTCTATTAATCACTATTCATTGTGAGAGGAATGAAATGTTGCATAAATTAAAAATGGTAGCGTCAGAAATCAGCTTATCATTTACATCATTCTCTCTCTAAATATATTTTACTTTATGACCATACTCTCATTATAATAGATTATCATAATTTTTTCCTCAAATAGTAAATAGACAAAGTATTATGGAGGAAGGAGTACTCTTTTACAGATTTTTCACTTTAACTTGCTTGCTTGACAAAAAAAAAAATAAATTTTATGGGAAAAAATAATACGGAGTATATAAGAATTTATTATTTCACAGTGTCGGTATTTTTATAAGACTAAGCTAATATTAATCAAAAATAGTACGGATAACCGTGTAATAATATTGGTAACTAGTTTTATCACGGGCGTCCGTGTTTTGTCAAATGGTGTCTTGTTATGTCAAATAGGTTTAATAAAAAAAACTCAAAAATAGTAGAACTAATTATATTTAATATTCGATACATGTATATGTGTGTGGAGTATCTTTTAGAATTACCTATTTAAAGTATGTGATATTATTAATTTAATATTGTCGGTATGAAGTATCTTTAGAAAAATTTATTAATTATTTTGAAGATTGTTATTATATTTGTAATAAATCTATCTGTCTATTATTATCTTTATCTTATACTGAATAAAGTAAAACACGACTGATGTCATCAATGCTTACGTGGCGGCCTCTAATTATAAAATTTCCGCCCAAAAGTATTGATGACATCATTTACTAAAATTATTTTTTAAAAGAGATCGAAAGAAATCGACAACTATATGACAAGTCACCTATCTTAAATTAATCTACAAAAATCAACAACTATATAAATAAAATAAAATAAAATAAAATAAAATAAAATAAAATAAAATAAAATATAAAAAAACAACTATATCCCATATTCCCATTTAAAAAACAACAATTATATGTCATCTCACTTATTTTAAATTAAATCTAGATAATAACACTATTTAAAAAACCAACTATATCCAATCTCACTTTATTTTATTAAATTGAAATAACAACAAAACTATATCCCAACTCACTCTCTATTTTTAATTTAAAAACGATAATTACATCCCATCCCACACCATTTTGAATTAAATTTGTATAAATTAATTAAATATCAACTGCAGAGTATATCATATCTTTCTATATATAAATATCTTATCGGTAAACTTATCTAAATACATTTTGTAATAATCTGTTTGGTTGAGCAATGAATTTTACTTACCTCTCAAAAAAAAACTTAACTAATTTAAATACTAATATAGCAGAAAACGGTTGATGTAGTTAATCTTTATGTGTCTGCCTCTCATTAAAAAAATTAATGTTAAAAGCATTGATGACATCATAATTCTAATAACATTATATTAAATTTATGTATTATCGTGTATTTATCCAAAAGATATTAAATTAAATTAAAAAAAAAAACAATATTATATATGGAGGAGGAGGAGGAGGAGCAATAGGAGAAGAACAATAACAATAACAATAAGGGAGCATATTAAGGGTTTTCCGRGAGGTACCTCATGTGGGCGAGATGGTTAGCGTGCTCAATACCTTTTGGATTGCTTGAGTGGCGCTGCAGTTGCTGTTTCTGATGACTTGGTGGGTTGTACTTCTCGAGTGGTCAATCTCTTTCTCGCTYGGAAATGTCCTCCCGTGTTGGGAGAATATATTGTTAGTGCTCCTCTTATACCACTTGTTAAACCTGGTGGGGGTATTCGGCCTATTGTTGTGGCCCTGTGGGTACTATTTGGAGGCACCTTATTTCCAAAGTTGGAGCTGCTCTGGTTGGTCCACGTTTGAGAAGCTACCTAGGAAGTCTTCAGTTTGGTGTTGGGGTCACTACTGGTGGCGAGGCTATTAATCATGCTATAAATCGTCTAGTGGAGGCTCGAGGGGCATGTTATTGGTGGATTTCGAAAATGCCTTTAACTTAGTTGATCGCTCTGTCATGTTGCGTGAGGTACGTCAACATTGTCCAGCWCTTTCGCGTTGGGTTGACTTCTGTTATTCTTCTCCAACCAGGTTGTATTATGGCGAGCATTCGTTATGGTTTTGTCAAGGAGTGCAACAAGGAGACCCTCTTGGCCCTCTGCTTTTTTGCTTTGGTACTTCATCCTTTGGTGTGTCGAATCCGAGATTCTTTTACCTTGTGCTTGCAGGCTTGGTATTTGGATGATGACACCATTGTTGGTGATACCTTAGTGATTGGAAACGTTTTGGAGTTGATTTTTTGCCGGAGGGACCTAGTCTCAACRTGCATYTTAATGTGGAGAAAACAGAGCTCTTTTGGCKTTTTGAGGACCCACATAGTCAACTCGTGGGTGTTTTCCCTTCTGATATTGCTCGGCCTTCGCACGGGGTTCGYTTGTTGGGCGGACCTGTTAGTGCGAATTCTTCCTTCTGTGGTGAGCTTATTTTGCAAAGAGTGTCGAAGACCATTGTTCTTATGGATGCAGTTGCTGAGCTTCATGATCCTCAATGTGAGTTGRTACTTCTTCGTGCGTGTACTGGGATTTCAAAACTATACTTTGCTATGCGTATTTGTCCCCCTTATCGTTTTTAGGGGGCTCAACTCACTTTCGATGTGGCCCTTCGAGCTTCTTTGGAGCGTATTGTCACAGCCTCAATACCTGGTTTCGGTGATTGGCAATGGTACCTTGCGACCTTACCTTTTGCGTATGGAGGTTTGGGTGTTTATTCTACGGGTGATGTTCGACACTATGRTTTTCTTGCGTCGCGAGTGCAGTCTACCAGTTTACAGGCTCCGCTTCTTCAGCATTCAGGTGTTGATGGTCTCGGTTCGACTTTTGATGGTGCACGTGCTCTTTTTAATCGGACTATGGAGACTGACCTTCCGAGTAACCCTATTGAGATCGCTGCCCCCAAGTTCATGAAGAAATTGACAGATTTGTATTTCACAAAGGTTACTGCTTCTGCAGAATCCACATTCTCATTGTCTACTCGTCAGGTTGCCTTGTGTAAGTCCCAATAGGGCGATCACTCCTCTGCATGGCTTCGAACGATCCCGATCTCAAGCTTGGGTCAAACTATGAACGCTAAAACTTATCGTTCGGTTCTTTGTTATCGACTGGGTGTTCCTTTGTTCTCCGTTTCGATGTCGTGCTCTGCTTGCTCACAGGTTTTTTTATGGGGATATTTTCGGGGATCATGTCGTGTCTTGCGTAGGGTTGGTGGGCATCAAACATCGTCATAATGTTGTTCGAGACACCCTTCTTGATGTCTGTTAACGATCTGGGATTTCTGCTCGCAAGGAGGTTAATGTTTGTTTAACGAATGGGAACGACGACGCTCTTCGACCAYCAGATATGTTACTTTATTCTTGGGATAACYACCTGYATGTCCYTGTGGACTTGACGAGATCCTCTCCTTTGACGCAATCTGGGTTGGCTGAATTCATACTTGGTTAGGTGGTTGCAGCAACAGCGGAACGAAAGCAGGAGAAGTATGCGGTAAGATGTAGGGACATTGGCTACGACTTTCTTCCTTTTTCCTTCTCTTCATTAGGGGAATTAGATAAGGGAGCTGTTGCGCTTCTAAAGCAGATCCAGGCGTACTCTAGGGCTCGGGATATTGAGGTGCGTGCAGCTGTTCACATCTTCAGCAGGATCGGGTTTGCTATAGTTAGAGGAGTGGGAGCCCAAATTGTATCTCGGCTCCCCTCCAACTTCTTGTAAATCACTTGATCTTTTTGTTGCTTTTTGTTGATTGTAACGCTTGTCATGTTTTGGTGTTTTTATAATAATAATAATAATAAAATAAAAAAATAAAAAATTAACTAACCAATCTGCTCTTTGGGACATTGGATAAAATTACAACCTAAAATCAAACATCATTCCTAACATTAGTTGCCAAGAACTGAGTTTGATCAAATTGCTTGACTATTACAACACTATTCTAAAACAAAGTACTCTAAGAATGTTGTTGCCATCAATTTACTATGAAAGATCCATAGAAGTTTACATTCTGGTCAAGCCCTCAAAAGAAAGGTTGTATGCTATCTGCATTCATCTGGTCATTCTACCATCAAAGAGCAGATTGTTATTATACGCGGAAAGACATTCTAGAAGGTGAAATAAGTTTGTCTACTCCAACCACTAACTTAATCTTGATGAAAAAAATTGGAATGTCAGAACCTGAAATTTAGCTCATGATTCAGCAACCAAGATTATATTATGATCAAACCCCGCTACAGCTTGGACAACCTCGCAATGTTCAATATCAACAAATGCTGGCTCCGGTTCATCGAACGAGCTTCCTAAACCAAGTCTTCCATTTTTACCACAACCCCAAGCACAAAGCTGCCCATCGCCAATGACAGCAAGTGAATGCACACGGCCACAAGAGACTGCTGCAGGAATCTCCTCGCCCAAATCTTCTACCATTAATGGTTTGCTTTCAGGACCTGGCCTTCCGAGCTGAGAACTCCCATTCCATCCCCAAGAAACCAAGACTTTTCTGTTTCCCTCCCCTGTAGTTGGCATTTCACAAATTGCCAGGGAATGTCCCAGGCCACAAGCAACAGACAATGGACAAAAGGTTATCTCAACTGGAAGAAATCCTAGACCTTGATTTTCTCTCCCCAACTGACCGTAGACGTTACTGCCCCCACTAAGCATTGTGCTATCACCTGTTGGAAATTTATAGAGTAACAATTAAGGGAACATCTGAAAGTTGAACTAAATATAAAATAAAAACCATCAAAAACCATGTTACTCACACTCAGCTATTTAAATCCAAGAGGATGAGACAAGGATCCAACATGGGAACTTGTGGATAAATTGCAGAGTCTAAGTAACATAGGCCGAATAAATCAATAAATAAATATGTTTGGCTTACGACAAATAAATAAAGAATGATCGAGACCACAAGAGATATCAGTCACTCTGATGGATTGRATCTCTTCTATTGCATGTGGTTCCCAAACAATTGGCATGTCCTTTTCCTTCTCCATACTTTCCAAGATAAGTTTTTCAGCAACGTCTAGGGCTACAGAGGGAGTCATCCCGTGCCTTCCAGGTAATTCTGCACTCGAATCCAACGGTGAAGGTTGGACTGTGTCTCCCAATCGTCCAAGTCTTCCATCTGCTGAATAACCCCAGCCAAACAACTTTCCATCAGTTGTTTGTGCAAGTGCATGTCCCCAACCAAGTGACACCTGTAAGTGTATGTTAAAGTCAGGCACTCAAGTAAGGTCCTCCAAAGGAATGGAATGCAGTACGATTTAACAATGCAGTCATGCAAAATGAGAATAGAGGCAAAAAGAAGTTCAGTAAGTAAACTGGGAACAAACATCTAAATAGTAGATAATTATACAGTGAAGAAGTCACTGAAAACGCTTAAGAGAACTAGCAAGTTATAAAATATAAATCTACCTTAAAAAGGCATTAGATAGTGACCACCTTGGTTATATCTTCTCCAACGAGCGCTTCCACTTTGGATGGCACAAGAGCCTCTGTTATTCCCTTTCCATGACCAAGCTGCCCACGCTTAGACCTTCCCCAAGTCCAAATAGAGCCATCATCCCCGAGAGCAACAGAAACAACACCAGACGCAAATGCAGCATGAACTTTCACATRGGATAATCCTTTTACAGGCTTTGGTTCGTTCCATAATTGTCTGCAAGAAAAACAATAGTAAATGAATAGATGAGGGGCGAATTAAAAAATTGAAAAAGAAGCTCAGCATTGTGATGCGGTTTGATATTAGCAACTAGGGAAGGGGGCAAATTTAAGAACATAGGGCAACGAATGTATCAAATGTGACTAATGGCTGCCAGTTTGCCGCTCAGGAYTCCAAACAACATGGTAAATGCAACTAAACCATCTATCTGTTTCTTGAAATTTAAAGAAGCGAAAGATTGGATGATTTCACAAATTCCACCATCAGAAGATTTGATAGTCCTGTCATTCATCAARGGCGTAAAAATAGCAGAAGCCAAGGAAAAATGTGAAAAAGTTGATTTTCTAGTGATAAATGTAAAAGCTTTACAAGAAACCATAAAGATGAAATTTTAGACCAAAAAACTCAAATGTTAAGGAAAGAGGTTAAAAAGTAAGGGTTACCCCTTTTAGTTTGGACTTTGAGGAGTTGGCCTTAGGAAAACTCAATAAGCTTGTGCTTACAGAACAAGCTTGATGTAGAGACGTTAAACAMATTAGGTCGGATCATTAACAGGTTCGTTCACACGTCAGCCAAATCTAACCCGAACCTAACTTGTTAACTTAGCACGTCAAGATTTTGAAACCTAACCTAACTCGCTAAAAAACAGGTTGACCTGATTTGTGATCCGTTAACATAGGTAAATAWATGAAAAGAAATCCTTCATAATATATCTYAAAGAACTAAAACCAAAGTGTTCAAACATACCAACAACGATACTACTTAGTCTTCCAAGTTACAAACCAAGTTAAAAAACAAACCAACAAAACTAATAATTAATCTTACAAACCATGTTTTTTCATTTTATCATAGAAGTGGCAGGTCATTTCAGGTTTATTTCAGGTTGGACTTTTCAACCCGAACCTAACCCATTTAACTGCAGGTTAGGTTCAAGTCGACCCATTTAAACATCCAGGTCGAAAATCTCAACCCAAACCCACTAATTTCAGGTTAGGTTCAAGTCGTGTTAGCAGATCAGGTCAGCTTTTGACGTCCCTAACTTGATGGTCTTGATTCTTGAAGTAGGCCTCATTCAATTGATTTCAATTTTTATTTTTTAAAACGGATTCCACTGATTAATTGTCGAAAAACTCAAAACCAATTACGTTGCATAGAAATAAATGAATTTAGATAACCCAAACGGCTTATTACTAATTCATTGTTGTTACTGATAAGTTATATGTAGAGTTACACATTTTATAGACTAAATTTGAATGTTGTTGATCAAAACTAAATTTCTCAACAAGGGGGATAAGCGGTAACTAAGGGGAAAACTGACGCCAAATGACAACTACAATAAATGGGTTAAATGCAAGAGGCTTTCATAAGCAGGTTACACGGGTCAAATATAAAACTTACCCCATTAATAACATATTTACTTTATGTTATGAGTCAATTAAAATTGTCCACTGTACATGTGAAGACAGTTGGACAYTGGGTTTAAGGTCATCTTTAGCAATTTGAATTGCTAAATGATGTTCTAGATTACTTCTATCGACTTTATTAACCAAATTAAGGCTCCGTTTGTTTTGGAGGAAAACATTTTCAATGGCAAACATTTTCCGGAGGAAAATTGAAAACTAGAATTGTTTTTCATTGTTTGTTTGTATTGAAAATTGTTTCCTTAAAACTCATTTTCCTTTGTTTGTTTGAAAAAACCTTACTTGAGAAAAGAAAGGAAAATGGTTTCCTCCTTTTATTTTGATTCTGCCAAACAAACAAGGGAAAATGGGAAATTGATTTTCCTGAAAAACATTTTCCTCCAAAACAAACGGAGCCTAAGTTATCTTCGACCCTTTCTAACTCTATGCCTTGTGTGGTTACAAGCTAGGGTGCACACTTACTCTTTTTAGGTGACTTACGAATCATTACGATTAAATTCATGTTACCTTTAACCCATTTTTGGGTTTTGGTAACTTGTATCATCAAGAGTTAATAGCTACGAAACTATGTCTCTTTCCTCCTACAGTTCAACCACAACCACACTGCCACCCTCTCCCATCAACATCACAACAACAGCTATTTGTTTAATCACATTGTCCAAATTGCTTCTCGTTCCCCCTCACCTAGCATGTAAATTGACAAATCGGCAAAATCCTATGTTTTTTGGATTTGCCTACTTAACTCTGTTTATAAATTATTCTTATCTAACAGGCTCTAGAAACTTCTATCACTGCTAGTATCTAGATGATTGTAAACTACCTAAAGTACCCTTGTCCTGATAATATTGATTCGTTACAAAATTGAACCTTGACATGCCAAATATTCAACCATAGCCAACTTGAATTTGAGTAGAATCATTTGCATGGGATAAATCAACAATCTATAGATCTCACAGAAGATAACAAGCTTCAAAACTTTTCTTAATAACCTTTCTCATCATAAATGTAACCCATAGAACTCAAATATCACAGCTATCATAATTATGTCTAACAATTATACATCTATGCCCTTCATGATTGAATGCYTTAGAATCTATCCAATCATCTAATTGACATAAATTTCAGTTAGTTAAGTACACGGGACAATTTAATGTAATAATAATAAGGTCAAGGAAGACAGGATTGTTAAGTAAGACTTAGCAACAAAAYCAACCTAAAAGAACTAAGCAAAAGGCAGCGTAAGACATGTATAGCAAAGCTGTCCAACAAGGAGTAATAAGCTTCACCAAAATCTTATAGGGAAATTAACATTGGTTTTAACTCAACCCAGACTTTGGAGGAATGAACTGATTGATTATCTTGCTTAGACAAGGTCACAAGGATGCACTTGGAAGAATAGAGTGACAAACCTGGGTTCATCTAGACCTCTACCGAGCTGACCCTCTTCATTTCTACCCCAAGTCCACAGCTCCCCTTCAGCTGTCACGGCAAGAGAGTGATAGTGCCCAGCACTGACACTTACAACGTCAGAAGGGAGCCCTGGTACTATAGTCGGTTCATAAGCATCAGCCCCAAAACCAATTAAGGAGGATGGCAAGCCCAGAGCTCCCTGACTCCCATCCCCAAAGGTCATGACAGCAAATGATGAGCTGCCATTTCCACAACCAACTCCACTACTAAAGCCCCTGCATCTCGGAAAAAAAGCACTCGCAACGTGCGTCTTGTAAAGAAACCGCAACATCTCAGTAAGTATATTGTTTAAGCTATGTCAAAATGAAAATTAACAGCAGCAGGACGATGATATTAATGCCACATCGGGTATCTATATACTCTTTTCTTGATGAAGCAGAATGCTCATACAGCAAAGTCACCTACATAACAACCTGGTGCCACAAGAAACAGTAATCTTTTTCAGCATTTCAAATGATAATGCAATCAGCATTTCAAATGACGGTGTGCATAATTTTAAAAGTGAATTTCCATTTTACCATGCATTGGTTAAGTACATTTCGGGTAATCGCTTCACAAAACCAAAAACAACCCTCCACTTATAATTACAATGGAAAAGTTCAAATTAACTCGAAAAGCAAGACTTGATCAATTCAACCATATAAGAAGCCAACATTAAGCATAGATTGCAAACTAACTACTGTAATTCAAATTGCAATACTTGTTTAAAAAGCCAATTGAAGCATATTATCCACTAAATGGATGAACCCAATTGCAGCAATTTATCACCAAATTAAAGTACTTTGCATGATAATAATATTAAAGCAAGCCAACAAGCGATGATAAACATAAACCGCTTGAAACCCTTTTGAGATACTAAGTAAAGGATTTTAACCAACCATACTTAATCYCAACATTCACCATTTCAATCTTGTCCTTCAAGAAATGGGTTGACGATTACAAAAAGGAAAGGGAAATAAAACCAAGTTAGAAAATACCCAATTAATCATTTTTCTTCCTTATTCATCTTGAATGCATCATGCATGATATAACTTCTAAGCATCAAGCAGTCAAGCAGATAGAGGGATTAGACGCATACCTGTAGCAAGCAGAACTTCAGACCGAGGACAAAGTCCCAACACTGTATAATTCCGAGGTGTACTATGGGAAAAATTGAAATAACCAACAATTTTTTATTTTTTCATTTTTTTTTTGCGAAATAAAATCTTTAAAAGTTTTTTTTTTTTTTGCGAAATGAAACTCAAAATAAAAAATTATTTGGGAAATGAAATCCAATGACGTCATCCATGATTTGACTGTCCTAAATCACGTTTGACTTCCAATTTTCACCCCTTAATCTCTTTTTCTTCTCCTCCTTTACTCCTCTCTGTTCGATTTGACTTCCATTTCTTCCTTTCTCCCCTCTTTATCTCTTCTGTCTTCTGTCATCATTTCGGTTTCTCACTCTATGTACTAAGCTTTTATGGCAAATTTTGACTGTTGTGATCCCCGATTCACAAGACGAGGACCGGTGATTCAAGGAAAAAATGAGGATACTACTTTCAGTAGAGARTACTCACTTGCCATGGTTGGGAAAATACTTGATGAGAGAAACTTCAAGGAAATTGATCTACAAAACTGGATAAATTCTTGGGTTAAACATCGACCAATCAAAGTTGAGCTGGTCGGAAAACTCATCTTCTTCTTCTATGAATGCCTTGAATATAGAGACTATCTTTTTCTAAAAAGCACTATCAACTTCAAAGGTGCACTCATTGCTATCTCACATTGGTTCCCTGGTGCCTCTATTAACAATGTCATCCCACTAGCTCAACCTATTTGGGTAATCCTAGAGGGTATACCTTTTGAAGAAGGAAGTGCAATTGCTACAAAAAGACTCCTCCAATTGGTTGGCACTGTAGTGAGTTTTYACTCTACTTTTGCCTCCATTACTTCAAGACCCAAAACCACAATCCYTGCCAAAGTCAGAATTAACCTATCCCTTCCATTAATCCCTGGGTGCTATTATGAGTTTTGGCCAGGCGAATTTTCCTGGGTGTTCTTTAGATATGAAGGAGTCTTCGAGTTTTGCAAAAAATGTGGAAGGATTGGACACAAAAGACCAAAGTGTCAAGCAAAGGATGGAAACCTACAGAAGTATTTCAAATTCAGATATAACTTACTGTCTACGTTCAATGCAATCTTTGAAGATCCTTGTGAGAGGTCTTTCTACACTAATAAGATCATCGCCTAGCCAAAACAAGAGAAATTCAGAACTATCATTCCCAACTTGATAACTGGTCGGAGTCTAAACCCTCCTAAGAAGTTACATATCGGCTAGCTCCGATTCCTCCTCTGATAAWGGAAATGAAGCAAGCTCATCATCCTCTGGGTGTAAACGAAGTGCAGCTGTGTTCTCGGATGATGACTCATTCGGCGTGTCTTATAGCCATACCCCTCTTTTCAAAAGAAGAAAATTCCATGTCCAACCACTAAACCTGGATGATCTAGGGTTACATGCAAGAAATTCTTTGAAAAGAAAAGTCAGGGATGATCTCTTAACTCAAGAGCAGCACAATCTCAAGAGACTTAGAAGGTTACACAAAATAATGGCTTCTGTGCATGGCAAAAGGAAAAGTCCAACCTCAACTCAAAGTCAGGGAAAGCGGCAGTGTTTATCGACAACACCTGGAACCGGCACGGATGCTACATGCAACCCATCCCCGCATGCTTTTATGGAGGAACCGYATTCTTTACGGTTTGGATGCAAACCTAGTGAACCGGGTCTCCGTCAAACCCTTTCAACTGGGTGGTCAATACAAGCAAAGTCTTTACTGCCTGAMCCTAGCCCTAACTGTGCTCCAAAAAAGAGGAGACACATTCAAGTGGAGGCACTCATTTATGGAGCTGCACAGACTACTATTCCAGGTATTAATTCCCCAACCGCTTGTTTGCTCCCCACTACATTCAATCTGCAAAATAGATTCTGTTATTTATTACAAAATCTACAAAGGCKGTTTGTTCGTCCTTTATTCTCGCGTATGCATGCGTATTCCTTGCGTCAATAGTTCAATAGGCTTCATTTATGTTGGGACAACTATCCAACTACCTCAAGGCTTTGTCCACTGGAAAGTACTTATACCCCCCGAGTTTTACTGGATGAAAATCCTTATTCAACTGTAAACCTATCCTTTTCCTTATCTCCCTGCTTCCACTTGCCCTTTCTTTAGTTGCAACATGGATCTAGCACATGTATTCACTTCAGCTAAAAGGATTTTTTATGGTAATGAAAATGATATCAACGTGGTAGTGGGTAGTGAGGATAGACTTTTGGTCACCATCTTTCAAATTCTTGACCCTCTCAACACCTCTTTTCAAAACACAAGCCCAACTGCTACCCAAGCCCACCAAAGAACTCTAACCCTTGYAGAAATGATTTGGGCTGCCCCAGACTTTAATGACTCCTCAAGTGTTGGRGAACGGAATGCGAGGCCCTCTTTTGAATTCCAGCAACCACTCTCTATCTATGCCCCAACGTTGGATGTCCCAGAATATGATCCATCCTACAATCTGTGGACTATTCTGAGGATCCTTGCTGAACCCTTCTGTAACCTCATTGCTGGTGAGGATTTGCCTTCACCCTCAAACCCACATTGTCCCACACCTTRAAACAACCCAATTGAAAGTGAAGAGGAAGGACAAGAGGAGCTCGACTTCTACTCTGCTGACACCATGCAAGTGTTGGATGAACGTTCGGAGTCTCCGGCTAAGGAAGAAGAGCGAGGATACTAAGGTGGATGACATGCTGYTGGAAACTACTGTTACTYGAAACGGGAGTAGGGCAAGGGAGGCCCTGGAACAAATMTTTTTCAATACTGATGATAAAAAATGGGGGAGACTCAGGTTGGAATGGAGATGTGCACCTACTATGTGAACCCTGATGGGTGGAAGATTGAAGAGCTTAGTGATGATCTTGAAGGATCAGTTGATCTCTCCTTACACTTTGAGCATATAGTGAAGCTGGTCACTAGTGAGTCAACGAGCTCTGGTAAGAAGAGGAAAAGAAAGGTCTTTGGCTGCATGGGTAGAAAATCACAGAGGAAAATTCAGAAAGAAAGAGAACAAAGACAACTAGTCAAAAAGAAGAAGAGCAACAAGGTACATGCAAAATTGTTTGCATTACTAGATGAAGCTGTAGAAGTAAGAGCTATAAAGGAAGGAAAGAACGTCTTGCTTGAAGAACCGGAGGAGTCTGATAGTGATGAGGACATGGGCTGCAGAAGGAAACGGGATGGATTACTATCAAACCCACTCCCTTGAGAATTTTAGAACTTCAGGAACCAACTGTTGTAGGCTCAGAGGCTGACCAAAAGCCTTAGGGGGCCAGATGAAGATTTTGGCTTGGAATTGTAGGGGTACTTATTCAGAGGGGCCCCTTTTAATTCCCCATCTTAGGTGGTTGGTCAGTAAGATTAACCCCGATATTGTCTTCCTKTCTGAGACTAAGACTAGTGTTTGCAATCTTGTGCTTGTGTTTTCTAAGTTAGGTTTTGTGTGTAGTGATGGGTGTGACTCTCAGGACTCTGTTGGGGGCTTAGTGTTGGCATGGCCTGCTAGAATTTCTGCTACTATTCTCTTTTGTAACACTAATGTAATTGTAGCCCTTGTTAATGAAGCTGACTTTTGGTACTACTTGTTCTGTGTGTATGGCTCGCCTTACATTGAAGATAGAAGGGATGTTTGGGACCTTCTACACTCTCTTTCTCTCAAATTTTCGGGCCCAACTTGCTACATGGGAGACTTTAATCAAGTTGAATAATCTTTTCAGAAAATGGGGGAAATGACACAATACAAGGTGTAAATGACTTCGTTTATTGAAAAATTGTGTCGAATGTTACTGATTTACCAGGAAAAGGCACCAAATTCTCTTGGTGCAATAACAYGGAACCCTCTGACACCATTTATGAAGACCTTGATAGAGCTTATGGAAACAATGACTGGTTTAATCTATTTCCAGATTCATATATCTGGAAGATGGACATTCTAGTATCTGATCATGCACCAATCATTCTTCATACTATTCCCCAAGGGAGAAGTAAGAAGAGGCCTTATAAAATGGAGGCCTGGTGGCTTGAATGTAAGGAGACTTCAAACATCATTATAGAAGAATGGGGTAAACATGTGGGTGGTTCCCCCATGTTCTCCCTACAAAGAAAGCTTTGGAATGTCCTTTGCAGAAGTAAAATTTGGTGCAAAGATTTTAAGAAGAAGGTTGGGATTACTTGGGATACTTTTGAGGAACAAACTCATGATTCTCAACACAACATTAATAACRTTGAGTTAGCAAAAAAAGATATTGAGTGTAGAAGGTTTTGCCTAGAGAAGGCTCATTTTCAACATCTGTATTGGAAACAAAGAGCTAAAGATAGATGGGATGCTTGGGGAGATCAATGCACCAAATATTTTTACAAATGTGTGAAGACTAGAAAAGGGAAAAATGACATCAGAGGTATCAAGTTGGACTCGGATATTTGGTTCAATAAGGAATTGGGCATCTCTAATGCTTTTGTAAACTACTATCAGGATCTGTTTAAGTCCAACCTTTCCCTGGATCCTTTTTCCACTACTTTCAGAAATGATGATCACAAGGAGTCCTGGTTGGGGAATCTCCCAACCCTTGATGACTTCAGCATCAATCACTTGAACCAAGCTTTCTCTGAGAATGAAATTAAAGAGGTTGTCTTCTCCATGAAACCACTTAAATCTCCTGGCCTTGATGGCATCCCTCCAGCCTTTGTTCAGCATAGCTAGGAGGTGATCAAAAAAGATATTTGCACTGCAGTKAACTACTTCTTCAACACAGGMTACCTCCTAAAGGAAGTGAACAAGTCTTATATCTGTCTTATCCCTAAAGTGCACAACCCAGAAACTGTTAAAGATTATAGACCCATCAGCCCGAGAATTACTTCCTACAAAATCATCTCCAAATGTATGGTGCGTAGACTGAAGAGTGTGATGGGGAACCTCATCAGTGAATGTCAAAATGCCTTTGTTCCTTTAAGACTCATGTCTGACAATTGTATCCTCGCTCATGAAATGCTTGACACCATCAAGAGAAGAAAGTATGACAAGATTCATGAGGCCATCKTCAAAATTGATGTAAACAAAGTCTATGATAGAATCAGCTGGGGCTTCCTCAGAGATGTTTTGGTTGCTATGAATTTTCCTAGTAAGTGGATCACATGGATTGAACAATGTGTCTGCACTGTATCATATGGTGTGCTTGCCAATGGTGTCCCTTCAAAAACTTTTCATCCAAAAGKTGGTTTAAGACAGGGTGACCCCTTCTCTCCTTACCTTTTCATACTTTGTATTGAGGTTTTATCCAAAAAATTGCATTAGGAGCAAGTCAGGGGAACTTTTAAAGGCATCAAGCTGAGTAGAAGTAGRGAAGCTATCAACCATCTGTTTTTTGCTMATGATGCTGTTTTCTGTTTCAAAGCTAATAAGGACACTTACATGCACTTGAAGGCAATAATTGATGATTTTTGTGACATCTCTAGGAAGCTGGTTAACTTTCAGAAGTCTCATATTATTTTCAGTCCAAATGTGGACATCACTACCAAGGAAAGTCTCAAGGAGTGTTTGGGTGTCCCTCTCTCTAATAAGCTAGGAGTGTACTTGGGTTGCCCCATGGATGTTGATGGGAGACACTTAGTTACTACTTTTAAAGATGTGTATGATAAGACAACTAACACCATCACTTCTTGGAAGTATAACCATCTAAGCCAACCAGGAAGAGCCCTCCTTGTTAACTCAATCCTAACTACCTTTGCTAGTCATATCGTGGCTGTCTACCTACTCCCCCAAAAGGTTCTGAAGAAACTTAATACTCTATTCCTCAACTTCTATTGGGCTAAAAGCAATGACATGAAAGACATCCATTGGAGAAGTCAGCAAATCTTAAAACAGCAAAAAATCAAGGGTGATATAGGTTTGAAAGACATTGAGCTGTGGAATATGGCCATCATGGGAAACAAGCTTGGAGAATACATAGTCAACTAAACCATTTGATGTGTAGAGTCATGAGAGCAAAGTATAAAGGATCCTTCATCACCATGCAGGATAAGAAACTTCTTGTTGCAGCCTCCTTTTGTGTTAGAGGCATTGCTAAAGGAGCCAAGGCTCTTAGGGAAGGATGAGGGTATAGGGTTGGTAATGGGAGAAACATCAACATTTGTAATGATCGATGGTTGGAGAATACCAATGTCAAATTCAGAGCCGAACATCAATTTAACCCTCAAAAGCCCATTATGGTGGTTGACCTTATTACCAATCAAAGGCAGTGGAACACACATTTGGTTTGGAACTATTTTGAAGACAAGACGGTCAAGGCAATCCTTGCTAGTCATATCTCAATTAAGGAAAGTGAGGACCAYATTGACTAAAGGATGACCCCTAATGGAAACTATACCATCAAGACGGGGTACACCTGGTTAGTGAGCTTGCATTCCTCGAATCACAAGCCCAAAGCTTTCTCTAAAGTGTTCTGGAAACAGGTGTGGAAATGCAAAATGACTGAGAAATGGAAGTGGTTTATCTGGAGAAGTATGCATAATTATCTTGCTACTGCTGATAACCTTCAAAAAAGGGGCATCTTAACTGCCACCAAGTGTTGCTTTTGTCATCAACATGAGTCTGTTAGCCATATCCTTAAGGATTGTGATTTTGTGCAACATATTTGGGCTGCGTCACCTCTTGGTATTCGTTTTCCCCCTGATCAGGAAACTGATTTTGGGGATTGGTTTCATAACTTATTCTTATATCTTATCAGGCATTCGGATAATGCCTAGGTGTGGTTAGTTGCGACGTGTTGGACATTGTGGTGCTACAGAAATGACAAGGTTTTTCGAGGGGGGAAGATTGATCCTGCACAGATTATGGTCAGAATTCAACAGGAAGCACGACATTGGAATGAAGTTTTGAAGGCACTGGTACCACAAGAAAGAAAAATGATGTGTTAGGTACTCAACGTACTCAGGGAAGCTGGAGTAACAACCAGCTCAACCCTAATTACCACTTTAAGCTGTTGGTGGACGGTGCTTGGAAGGAGAAAAAGGATGATCATTGTCGTGCTGRGTGGTGTATCCTTCACGACAATATCATCATTGCTACAAAAGGAAAAAGAGTGTTTGCGTCCTCTCCTACTCAAGCTGAAGCGTATGCCCTCCTTGAGGGCTTGCAGGAAGTTCGCAAGTATARTGATCAAGCAGAAGTATCTACAGATTCGTTGGATCTGGTGCATTTCCTCCATCATCCTGAGGACTCTAGGAGAGATTGCAAAAATATTTTTAGTGACATTATCAATTTATGTTGTTCTAGTTTTAGCTCTATTCGCATTAATAAAGTTGCACGTAGTGTAGTTGTTAAGGCCCATGTACTTGCCGTTAAGGCAAGGAAAGACGCCTTCTAATGTGTTGTTTGTATCTTCTGCAAAAAAAAAAAAAAAAACCAATTATCTTTTGTTAAAAAAATTGTCAATTAATTCTGTTTTCTTCCGTTTTATTATACTTCGTACTAGTTTTTATGCACTCAATGCGTGCAGTTTTCTTAACTATTCTACAAATTTGGCGCTTTCCAATCGAATTTGTAAAAGAATAGCTTCAACACTGGACGTATTATAAGTCATTACATGATTGTTGCTAAAATTCAATTAATTGCATCTTTATTTTAGGTGATGAGCTTTTTAGACGTGATTATACATGATTTTGGTTTTTGGCAGTTTTAATATGTGTTTGTAGTAGGTTTTGTGTTATTTAATTAAGGGATGGGGGTAAAAGTGTAATTTATCTGGACACCGTCACCCACCTCCCTTATATAACCTCCCTTATATAATAGAGATTTGCACCATTTTATTTTTAAAGTTACAAATTACGTGTATCATTTTTTCTAAAAATGTCCGTTATCACTCCTCGGGGTGATCAAAGTGTCGGCTAGGTTCTGATCAGATTTAGATGGAAAAAGTTATCCAAATGTACACGTCAGGCTCATAAAACTTGTCCACACTTGCAAAAAAACACACGTTGTTCGGACTTTATTTGCAGGCCACCCAAAAAAAGTAGCTAAGTAGGTCTAATTTTCTTGTTCAAAACCCGCCCAAAATCAATAAGGTTTGGATCGACCAAGCCTAGCTCCACTAAGGGATAAAAATAGTTGTCCAAATCCTGCATTTTTTGCAAGCGGGGTAAATCTAAATCTGATCCACTCTTTTCTAACACATGAGTCCTTTTTTTTCCTCTCTATTTCTCACATCTCCGTGAGATTGTGTCTAAATGGTCACCTTTTTTTAAAAAAACCCTTAAGCATATAATTGCATTGCAGTCAACCATTCACACAAGCGGATGTTGTGAATCTTGTGATGCTTAMATAGTTATATTTGTGCATCTAGTTAATACAACAACAACTAAATATTCAACATTTGCTCATCAGAATTAATCATAATTTGGTGGGGGAAAAAAAGAATTAAAACAAGCATGTCTAGCTATACTAAAAAAATAACCATTACCTCATCGATATACCATATAAGTTCTTAGAGCACATAACAAAGCTCTTTTTTTTTTCTTTTGCAATTCACCATATTTTTTTTTTTGCAAATGAGACAATTTTTTGGCTAAGGCATATGACATTTTAAATACAAATTGATTTTGCACAAAATTAGAATGAAAATACAAATGCAAAATTAAGGAACATTCTTTTCTCTTTTTTTTTTTTATGGAAAAAAATTTCAGGAACATTCGGTAGCATGCTAGGTTTTAGCTTTTCCATCTTTAATTTTTAGAGTCATATCACTCATATGATATAGGTTAGAGGTGATCAAATGGACGGGTCAAGCCGTGCTTGTACATAATAACTCTTGCCCAAACTCGCCCAAAAAAGCAGGCTTTGCGGACCAATACAAGTTTATGCGGGCCGAGCCGAGCTTTTCAACTAAAATTGATATTTTTAGTTATCCAAAACCCTCACTTTTTCGGACGYGCCGGACTATGTTGATTATCTCTAATATAGGTCATGCAAAAAAAAAAAAAAAACTCTATATTAGTTTYACCTATTAAAAACGTGACTTTCAAAACATAGATGAGGAAAAATATTCAAGGGAAAAAAAAAAGGAAAACCAATTTAGACATTTCATCATTCAAGAAGYAAAAAAACAGCCGAGACAAGAGCAGCCATCGACCATCGTTCATCTTTCATAATACCTTGACATTATGCATACATTTTGAACAGGTACAGGCGTACAACCACTACAGGATGGTGAAAATTTGACGAAGTACAGAATTTATGCATCTCAAGAAGACTTCAATATGGTATCAGTAGTCATTAACCCTCAATGTACTTCGTACATGACAAATAGTGTAAAGGGAAAATTTGAAATAAGCATTGCTTTAACGTTTCCCGATTTCATCTATTGTTGAGCGTCCTCCACACTCTTCTTCAACAGTTTGATAACATGGGCAGGTTCTGGGGCTCCAAACACTGAACTCCCAGCAACAATACAATTTGCTCCAGCTGAAGCTGCTACATCGATAGTAGATGGACCCAAGCCACCATCCACCTGCATAAGTAGAGGAATCCTTCATCAAAAACCTCGTATGTTCTAATGTTGGCTAACTTACAGTTGGCTAAGCGAACAAATTGTCAATTTGTTAATGCTATACTGGCTCACACTCACTATGACAATCACATTTGGGTACTTTCCATATGGTTGTCATATTTAGTTTTCAAAATTAGGATGCAAAACAGGAAAACAACTTTATGGTATAGCAAAATTCTTAATAAAAAAGAAGAAGAAGAAGAAGAAGAAGAAACATTCATTTTATGTAGACTTTCAGATTGGTGCAATTTAAAACAGGAAGTGGGAACCTTGATTCTGGTCTTAATACAAAAATATGTTTAATCTGTCTAACTCCAGAACAGCTATACTGTGTTCTTAGGAAATTGAAGGAAATATTTAGGGAAAATTGCCAACAACTACCCACCTTTTCCAACTTTTTGAAAACAACTACCCGGATTGTTCTGGATCCAAGTAATATATGACATCACAACCATGGTAAATTTTTGGTTGATGGAGCCAATCCCACTTGTAGGATTTAGATTGAATGATTGATTGATTTGATGACAACCATGGTAAGAGATTTTGAAGTGTCCAATTAGAAAACATAATTGAAACCAGCAACAAAGAAGCATTAGTTCAGTGATGGATACACACTGTCCACAACCTTTTTGGAGTGACTACACAAAAATTGGCCACTAGGGCCTTGGCTCAAATCAGGAGTGGCTACACAAAAAGCAGGAGCCAATCATGGCTCTGTAAAGCTAGGGCAAGCAAAGGCTGGTTCTCACCGTAGTAAACAAGCATGCTTAGTCTATTGCCCAAATAGTAATATAATTGAGCTTTAAATAAAATACAATAATTATCTTTTTTTTCTTAGAAAAAGCTCAACCAACTTCAAGATAGACCCATGTTTTTTTTTTTTTTTTTTTTTTTTTTTTTTTTTTTTTTTTTTTGCATACTAGGGTTCAGAGCTCCCCTCTTCTTTGCTTTTCTTTTCTTTTCTATTCTTTTTCGGAATGCATTATCTAAATTTCAAACATCTTCAATATTTACCCAATTCCTTATAAAGGCTTCACACAGTAGCTCAGCTCAAAGAGTGGGAAGGAAGGTGAGAGGGTCAAATGACCCAAAACTAAGTAGCATCAGCCATACATATTCACTTTGTTCTATGTCATTCTCTACTGTCTACTCAATTCATACTGAAGCTTGTTCCAGTATCATGAGCAATATTTAATTTCTATTATGAGAAAAAAAAGAAGATAATAGCACATTTTCACCAGGTCAGCCATCTAAATGTATATATTGCCATCAGATGAAACAAAATAATATGAAATGGTACCTCGATATCAAGCGATGGATATTTCTTCCTCAATGCACGAACCTAAATAGCATGACTAAAAATGATCAGTCCATCAAACTTTTCAGTGAAAATTTACTTACAATAAATTATGTTGTTATCACCTTATCCATCGTCTCTGGCATAAATTTTTGTCCGCCAAAACCAGGCTCTACTGTCATAACTAGAACCATTTCAACAGGGTCATGTCCTTCCACCTATCATGCAAAACAAAGATCACACTATTATCTGTACATTAGTAACCACATAATCAAACTCATTCTAGAGCAAAAGAAACAGATTCCAGAAGTCAAAGATATAAATACCAGAGGGTAAACTTCTTCAATAGGAGTTCCAGGCTTCAGTGCAACACCAGGTCTCATACCTTTTGACTTTATCTTTTCAACAAGTTCTTGCCAGTTGTCTATAAAAACAACACCAAGTCAAGCATCACTACAAATGACAAAGTGATGACAAAATGACAGTACAGCAAAGCAAATGCAATTGACATAGTTGAAGCACCTTTGGAGACCTCAACATGAAATGTAAAACCAGAAGCACCAGCTTTTCCAAATGGCTCCACATATGCAAGAGGATTTGTGACCATAAGATGGCAGTCCAAATATGCCCTATAAGCAAATGAGAAGGAAATTTTATAAAAATTCTTGAAATGAGTGATAGCCAAAATCTGTTTCTCCAATGGTACCAAACACAAAACAAGTTTTAAAGAGTATTACTTGGTGTGCTTTCTTAAACTCTCAATGACTGGAGCACCAATTGTAAGATTTGGAACAAAGTGCCTTCAAAATTTAAAAAATGCACAGGAATGAGATTCGGTAAGATTATAAAATGCAGGAAGTTAAAATGAAGAGCAGTACTTTGATGAGCATAAAGTATTACTAACACAGCAGAGAGACTCATCACTCCAATGTTTACTGATATCATTAATTCATTATACATCACACAAAGAATAATTAGAAAATAATTATCTGCACCATCTTTAGCCCCAAGCTTTGAGATCATTAACCATCCCACATCATCCAGCCTTTTTATAGTCAAACACTGTTAAGCAAGTAATGAATATAAGGCAGCTCATTATGTAGATGGCACAGCCAGGCTATGTGAATAGCGGGAAATGCCTGGAGAACTGTATGCAACTATGTACCAACAAACCAATTGCAAGAACCACACCTGGGTGTTTTCCCAGGGGAACAAAAAAAAAACACCCTTTTTCAATTACTCAGAGTCACCCACCAATATTTCAATCAATTTTAACCTTGAAATCACTGAAAACTCTAAATTTTCCACTACTTGTTAACCCTCCTCATACACCCATAGCCCTCCGAGGCTCTAATATTTCTAAATCGCTCATCCCATCATCAAATGTCCTTTTCGTTTCTTTTCTTTCTTTTATCACAAAAATATGATGTAATGGAACTACTGACTTTTTCCCCAAACCTCTTTTTGCCTTGAACTCTATAAGAAATCTTCTACCCCTACCCAGAGCATAAATAACTGACATAATTTGGGATCTATGAATGCATTAACTAGGCATAAATAACCAAAAGTAGTACACAATCAAATAAGGAATAACTGCAGGATACAGTCTCGGTAATTCCAATAGTAAGGCCTGTATATTGAAGCCCTCATACCCCGCCAACCAACATGAYKCTCGTGAAAGGAACTGTGACAACAGTACAGTACAAAACTCCAATAACAGTTGAGTCTAACTTATGAGTTGTACACATACCCATCCTGCAAGGATTACACAGACAGCCATCAGTCGGGTTCAAAAGGCTCCAGAAAGAAGCATTTCATGACCAAAAATTATATCATGATACAAACAAATGAAAGCTGACATCCCCTCCAATGACGCAATTGAGGAGCATTCATCCAAGCAAARTAGTTGAATTAAGAACAAAAGAAATATTAACATTCCCAAAGGATACCCAATCTGCCTAATTTCAGAAAAAGAATGAAAACCCAAAACCAAAGTAAATGGGTGACACACGGAAAAGGGATTAAGTTAGATTTGAAAATTGCAAATCACAAACTAAGTGTAAATTTATAAAACACTTCATTTTAAGATGTAATCCATACAATATAATCTTACTTTAAACACACTTGTTTAATAATTAAATGCCTCTATGCAATATAAGCTTTCTCATGCCTCTTGTTTGGCTCTACTTTAACTCCTTCCCTCATTCTCACAACTGAACTAGTTCGTTCGTTTGTTAAAGTAGCTTTTTTTAAGAATAAATTCACCAAGCCATTAGGCAGATAAAACAAAAGAATGAAAAACTAGAAAAAATTAAGACAATTATGAAGAAATGAGAGGATAAATTACCATGATATCCATATGAAGCCAATCAGCACCACAATCTAGCATTCGCTGAGCTTCAGAAGCCAAATTTGCAAAGTCTGAAGATAGCATTGAAGGTGCGATTTTTGGCAACACTCCCATCTTTTCTGGTGAACTTTGCAAGCTATAGAGTAAACCACAAAAAGCTGGTAAATAGCTAGCCTAATGCAAATTTGGCAAAGCCTTAGTTGATATTTGAGATTAACATGGGAAGGAAATTTAATGGCAATTTAGTACATAAACCGGATAATTTCGATTGATGATGCTATAAAACAAAATGTAACACATGGGGTAACATAGTCTTTGATGTGAGGAACACTTTGATATTGTGAAACACAATGCAATGGAGTTAAGTTTCTTGTAACACCATAACCAAATTGCATCACTCACGGCCCATATAATAGTTGGTTATAGACGGTGGTAACGAGAAGAAATTTGTACGTAAATTTGTACAAAAAAATCGATGTTCATTCCCACAATCCCACGGCAATGCTAATCTACCAAAAAGTGTATTTTTCTTCTAAAACTTTTGTTCTCATCCAATACCATCTTGCAAGTCTTAAGAGATGGTGCAGTTCTAAAATCAAACAAACGCTTACACATAAACAAACTTGGGATTTGAAATTACCCTCTCCATAGATATTTCAAGGGTGATATCTTGTAAAATTACACTTAAAATTCATTCTCATGGGCAACATTTATCAATGATTACCAAAAAAAGTCGCTAATGAAACACTAGAGACATCAAACATTGTGACAAAGAGCCGAAATAATCCTCCATCAAAWTTAAAAAAATTCAACCTATGAATTCTTTCAGCTACAATTTTGTGTTGTTACTTAAAAGATCATATATTCATATGTTAATGACTAATGAGGCCTCATCTACCTTTCAATTTCACACTAATTCTTTCAAATTTTTAGGTCATTTCATTCACCCCATCAGTGTTTACATGATCAACACTGAATCGTTGTACAGAATTTTGTCGAATTATGATCAGGTCTGATCTCTAGTCACAAAACTACGAGTATCAAAAATTGATTTAACACAAGATTACAGAACAAATGAACAATTGCATAAGAACAGATACGAATACACCTATAAATYCAGTTTTAAATCTCATGAAACAAACATGCATAAGAAATGACAAACTATACCAGAAAATTCAGCAAGTTTACAAACAAAACATACGAGATTATTGGATCAAACAAGTTAATTACATGAAATTGACAATAACGATCGAATAAGTAATCATATCAAGTTACGAAAATCACTTTAAGCAATGAACTCACTTGCTGTGATTCAAGAGATAGCGGATTGAACTATTGAAGTTCGGGCGAATATGGGGAGTTGTTGGAGAATTGGGGGAGAGAGACAGAGAAAATGAGAAATACAGAACCCTGGAATTAAAAAAAAAAAAATCCTTCGTATTACGAAGTATATAATTTTAAATTTCCATTCAGTTCAATGTACTCAATTTAGTTTCAAACCTCACTTTAGTTTTAACTACATAATACCCCGTGCGATGCACGGTTTTTAAATGTACAAAATAATGAAAATACGAAGGTTATAAGAAATTGTATATCATTCTAAATAAATTCAATAGATATAAAAATAAATCATAACTTACTATTGTAATAATTCTAGCAAACCAATTTGGAATAATTATTTACGAAGAGAAATTAATTAGTTGTCGAATTCATGTAATGATGTTTGGAATAGATGTAAAAAATAAATTCTAAAATATGTAATATTTTTATTGACATTACATTTTTTAGGTTTGGATCCTATGGAGTTGAAATCTATAAATTTCAATAAATTCAGTCATTCAAAAAAATTCATATACATCATGCATAATTTTAAAAACTAAAAATAAATTTAATAAAATATATTTTAAAAAAACTCTTATTCTCACAACTCTACAACTCTAACATTTTTCAACTTAGATGGTACCAACTCAAATTTTTTTTACTTAGGAAAAATGTTACATAATATACATTTCTTATTTTCTTTTTTAAATTTTATTTTATTAATTGCTTGCACGATTTAGCTCATTATAATTAATCTATATATTTAATTGCAATAAATGATTCAATCAGAAAATAAGATGAACTCTTGTTAGGTAATTGAATACAATATTATGCAACTTAGCTCATATTTGTCTTAGCTTGTTCACTTCTCAAACTTGGCACCCTCCACAAACAATTATTCGAACATTAACCATATATATACAATTTTCGGTTTTCAGCGTTATTTCACTAACAAATTGAGTTTTAGAAAGTAATTCTTACTTTGTAGTAGTTTTTAAGAATTTATTGAATTAAAAAAATACATGACTTTTTTTTTAATAAGATTAAAAAAAGGGACTTTGTTGATCTGAGGACAAAATTGGATTTAAGCTAAGGTAATATTAAAAAGCTCAAATAATATAAGAATTTTTGGGTGAATAAATTTTGAAGTGGAAAAGTCTAGTTTTATAGGTATTCAATTAAATTTGTTCCATATGGCAAATCAGTGTTGGGAAGATGAAAAAAAACTTAAACTATAATTTATACACATGTAGTGGATAATAAATTTTAAGGTAGAAAAGTCTAGATAATTTTTGGAAGATGAAAAGAAATTGGGAGGGATAAATAAGATTATTTATTGTTTATAATCTAATTTATTTAAATAAAGTTAAAAAAAATTTTGTAGCACGTATGGGCAGGAAATAGGAATGTTTTGGGAGGGAAATACTAAAGTTGAGTTTTGCTTACTATAGAAGAGTTAATTCTTAATATCGAACTTTGCACTTAATGTAGAAAAAACTATTCAAGTTTATAAAAATGACAAATTAAAATATATTAATAGTAATAGTTATTATTAAAAAAATATATTTTAAAAACTTAACCGTTTTAAAAAAAAGCTAAAGGATTAAATTTTCTAATGAAGTATAGGGATTGATTAAAAATAATATTAACTATAGAGTAATAGAGATAGAGGGTGGGTTAGAGAGGAAATTAAATGCATTGATTAATTGATTAATATATTAATGCTCCGTATAAAATAAAATAATATTAACTTAGAGTAATAGGGATAGAGAGAAGGGGGGGTTTGTGAGGAAAATTAATGCATTTTAGGAGGGAAAACATATTTTGTGGGGATTGCTTTAGTTAGATTATATAAGACTTGTATAGATTAGTGGGCTCTTACTCCCCAACTCGATCATCTAACGTTGTCTAATTACTCATACGTGGATGTATCATATTTCCTCAAATCATTGCCCTAGTCCACCCCAAAACCATATTTCAAACCATCAATCAAACCCGTACCACAATCCTTTTCACAACCCAAATTTATTAACCCCACAAAGTTTATTAATCAAAATTTATCAATCCCCTGTTTCTACATGCCTCTCTTCATTTTTCTTACTTCCTTTACTTCCCAAAAAAAATCAATTCAAAGTTTTCTTTGCTTCGATTTTCCCAAAACAAAGTTTCGATTTCTTTTTTTTTTAAAAAAAAAAAAATCTTGGGTTTAATATTGTGTTTTTTCTACAGTTAATGTTCTTCAATTTTTCAATATGTTTTTGTTAGATTAATTGTCTGGTGAAATCTATTTGTTAGCTTGTTAAATAAGTTGTTGTTTAATTTTTTTTGGTTTGAATGTTGTTTTTGAGATATTTCTTTTTGGTAATTTTTTTTCTTGGTTGATAATTTCTTTGAATTTTTTTCTTAATTTTCTTTGCTGATTTTTTTCCACATTATTGGGTTAATTTTCCTTTGTGTTTTGGGTAATTAGTTTTGTTTTTCAGATTTTTTTATTTTTCGATATTTTTTTGGTAGATGAAGTTGATCTAAATTGCAGATGATGATGAAATTCTTCTTAGTTGATTTCTATCTGTTGATGTTTGAGGTTGTTGTTGTTCTTTGTTGATGATATTTGTAAATGACGACGAGAATGTATATTATATTGTACTACTTTTTTATTAGAGATATTAATAAAGATTTACTTGTAGGTTGTACATAGGAAGTAGTGCATGAAAGTTGTAGTACATAAGAAGTTGAGTTGAAAAGTTTTGGGTAATATAAGTATTTTATTTATTTATTGAATGTTCTAGAGATAATAAAAGGGTTACTTAGTGTTAGCTAGAGAGTTTAGGCGGGAAATTAATTAGGGTCTTAGGAGGGAAAATACTCTAGGTGGGGATTGCTTTAGTTATTAGATATAGATTAATGTTTTGGATTGCTATTCGAAGTCCACTTCTACTCGAATCAAAGTTCATGTGAACTTTCGTATACACCCTTCTACTCTACCACCAATACCACCATTTCTTTACTCCACCTCCTTAACCACCAACATCASCCTTCCTCTACTCCACRTCCCTAACCACCAACTACCATCATCAACAACCACCGGAAGCCGATGACTACCCGAAGCCAACCAAAAGCAAACATCTGAAGCCACCCATCATCAACGTTCTTGTTGTACTTTGTGGCGTTTTTCTTTTACTTCGAAAGCCAACCAACGTTTGGCTTAGGCGATTGCACCATGGGCTAGGCGCCTGGCCTATGGTGCCATCGCCTAGGCCAAACGTTGGTTGACTTTTTTTTTTGACTTCGAAAGCCACAAACGTCTGGCCTAGGCGATGGAACCATGGGCCAGGCGCCTGGCCTAGGCGCAATTGGTCTTGGTTGGGCCCTAGGTCCATGCAAAAATGCATGGACCCCCCTCCCCTTTATGCGTGTTGTACTGCTGTGTTTATACGAAGTAATTTGTTTGCATGCTTTTTTTTCTTTTCTTTTTTAACTCCTTCATCATCTCTTCTTTTTTATTATCATTTCCTTATCCTTTTTTATTTTTGCTGATTTTTTTTCACGATATAAAATTTTTAGTCCAAATCTCATCGTCTTCGATGCAATATTTAGATTTACAACTATCATATTCAACATTTTGTATTCGGTATTTAGTTTTTCCCCGTATTCTTGTTTATAGGCTTTTATTGCAATTTTAAAAAAGAGGATATTTACTATTTTTTTACAATTTCAATAACATATTCAATTATGTATTACAATTGTCACATATTCATATACAATATTTAGTTACATTATCAATCTGTTTTTTCCATCAAGTTTCTTAGTGTGTATGCTTGAATTTAAACAATATGTCTTAATTTGTTTTTTACTTTCGATGTGATAGAAATATTCATGTTTATGATTATAATATTCAATTTTTATGTTAATATTCAAATTTTCTAATTAGAAATAAATATCAATTTATGATTACAATATTCAACATTTGTATATTATTTCAAAATTTTCTGTATCAATATTCAATTTATGATTTACAATATTCAACATTTCGTATACGTTTATATTATTAGTTTTTGTTTATACGAATTATCAATTTCAACAATGTTCAATATAGTACTTTTCCCCCCAATTTGCTTAGTTAAATGCTTGTAATTTTAAAACAAAAAAATATATAATTTTCAGTTCGGTAATAATATCAATTATGATTACAATATTCAAAACCATTTCCTATGCTATTCAATATTCATAATTTTATTATTTTTTAATACTTAATGGTTCATATAACATTCAATCTTACGAATATCAATCTTCAACTTTTGTGTTCAAATTTCATATGATTTTCGTCCATAATTCTATGTGTATGTTTGTTAATAAAAAAATGTAAATAGTATTTCTTCAGTGTTTAGTAGATAAAATATTCAGTTTTATTATTTACAATGTTTAAACATTCGTGTGTAACATCAGTTTATGTTATCTATGGTAACAAGCTTTGTATTCAATATTCAGTATTATTCCCGTACATTTTCTCTTAGTAAAGTAGGTTCATAATTCTTGCCAGAAAAACAAAATTAAATTGAAGTGAGAAAAAAAGATTGTAATTCATAATTGTAATATGAACTCTCAAAATGATAGTGCTTGTCAGCTTGAAAATAATACAAGAGGGAAGACATGTAAGGAGAGAGAAAAGGGTTAAAAAACAAAGATTAAGTAAACAAAATGTAAAAAAGAAGTATTTTAAAAAATGGAAAAAGACACATATAAAAAGAAGGGGGTAAGATTGCCAAAGAAAAAAAAAAGGAAAAATGAAAAGTCAGAATCATGCTCATCGCGTGAAAGAAGGGG
>SNQN01002392.1:64719-75043 GCA_008642245.1 Bassia scoparia | reverse complement strand
TGAATTCAAAGCATCTTTTCTGATTCGAAACAAACGCGAGACGCGGTATGTTTCATCACGGATTACTCATTTGGGGAGACACATTTTCAGGTGTCTACATTACCCTTTCAAGAAGTTAGGCACTGATACCAATTGAAAGTGTAGATTGTACTCAAGAGGGGGGGGGTCAATTGAGTATAAGTGTATGTTGTAAATGCAACAACACCAAGGTTTAACGAGGTTCGACTTCTAAAAAGTCTACGTCCTCCACTCACTCACTATTTTATTAATCACCTCTGATTCACAAAAGAATACAAATAATCCAAATATGCACCTCTGCACAAACATATCCCCAACTTCCACCTATGGATGTTCTACCCAATCAACAAGTATGGTGGTTCAAAATGAACTTGATCCCCGACCAAGTTCCCCAACAAAATAAACTCTTAATCCGCTCACTTGACAACACTTTGTCTCTCAAATACAAAATAGACTTAATGCTTGGAATAACAGTAAATTAAAACCTAGGTGTAGTGATGGATTATTGCATGAGATCATGAGAATATGTTTTCCTTGGAAATAAAATATTATTTGATGGAAATTATATTCTGCTGATTTTATTTGCAATCAAATAAAATCAGCTTAGGAACTCAACAATATAATTTCCATGTTTAAGAGACTTTCCCGCACAATAAAACCTTCCATCCGTTTATTTTCAAAATCATTTTTTACGCGGAAATAAACTTTCAAAAAATACGGATGTTAGGAAGTAAACATGAGAGGTATTGTCTTGATCTGTGCCCAAACTATTCCAGTCAACTCAGTTTACTTGAAGTTGTCTATAATAAGCAATCGAGATTACTTGTTATATCCAACTTGCTCAACTCTTTACTAATAACCTTTATAATGCATTTTATCAATCCAAAACTACTTACATTGCAACTAATACCTAAATCTAAAACTCTTGAAGGCTTGAACTTCATGCAATCTTCGAGATGTAACTTCATGAGCTTCATCTTTACACTCATTGAACTTAAAACTTTTATCCGTACATGCAAACAGAAATTGCATATCTAATTTAGTTCAAAGTGGTTTGTCATCATTCGAAACTTAAAGTAGGAACTCAACTATGGTGCACTTGCCTTATGAGAGGATGACGCGTCCTCCGGTCAACGCCCAATATCCTTGGAGAACACCTATTGAGACCATCCCAGTGGAGGATCTCTATGGCCACGAGCATGAGGCTCGGGTGGGTGCTAACAGGGGTGTTCGGCCCATTCCTCTACTTCCATTTGAAGCGACCTTGCTCATTTCCGCTCCACCACCCACCCCCGAAGAGATGCAACAACAACAACAACAAGCGCAAGAGGACCTCCCTTACGCTCAACCAAGGCAACGCCGTCAAAAGCAACGACCTCGCCCCCCTTCGATATGGAGGGAGGTACGTCTTATAACCCTCCTACGTCTTCTTCTACTACTCCTCCCACTATTAGCCTTCCCAAAGAATTTCTTTAAAAAATTGATAAATTAACTACAAATGTGGAAAGGCTACATATGGCAAATGAGACGGTCTTTGCCACCCCATCCTATTCAGAGTTTAATAACTTCCAAAAGGATGTGGATGAGGGTATTCTCTCTCCCTACCTTAACTATCCCTAATCCTCGGCCCAATTGGTACCCCTCTTAAATTGGACCCTGTAAATGGTGACGATGATGGCAATTCAATGCCCATGAGGGGGGAGTTTACCCTTATTGGCAAGGCCCGAGGACGTTGGACACCAACGCCTCCAAGTACCGAGTAGTGCCTCCCTATGATTTCCATCAAATGAGAGGATGTGATTTTATAGGGGATCCTACTTATCCCTATGACCCCGTAGTGGGAGGGCGAGATAGGATGACCGATCCATATTTCAATTTTTCCCCAAACTACTATGGTGGTTGGGAACCCTATGGTCCTCCTACCTCGTTTTAAACCCTAAGCATGCAATATTACTAAGCGGGTTGTTTAACTGAATACTATGCAAATAATGTCTAGTTTGTTTTGGCATGTTTTGTTAATTCCGTATTCTAGGAGCCTAATTTCGGTCGTCCATAGTTATCTTATTAGGCATGAAACACGCAATTTGTAGGTCTTTGTTAAAGCATATTATTGTTGTCAAACAAGCATGCAAGCACTCGTATGAGGAATTTAAAGTTATGCCTTAAGGTTGCTTTAAATTCGAATAGTTGAATAGTTTGTTAATCAATATTACACGCAAATTACTTAGAAAGTAGAACTTCTAAACAAGCATGAAAAAGGGGGTTTTGAATTGAGACGCTGGCCTCAAACCTACCTCACAACACGATGTCGAAGACCAATAACGCTGCCTCGGAACCTTGGGAACTCTTGTCGAACCTTAGAACCCTTGAAAACCTCTTAGATCTATTGCAAAAGAACCTTTGAAGATGCTTTTATGTGATTTGAATAGTGTTTGAATGTGTTCGAATGTGTTTGAGTGAGAGAATGACAGAAAGAGAGAAGGACGATTGAGAGAATGCACGTCCAAAAGCCAAAAGTTCTTTGAAATGAATAGGAGAGGCTCCCTATTTATGGGCAAGGTTTGAAATCGACCAAAAACAAGCAAGGCGTAATTGCGCCGAACATTGGGCGCAATTGCACCCAGTATTGGCCTGGATTTTGGCCGATTTGCTTGCCTCGAATAGCGTGATTGCGTTTTTATAATATCGTAATATAATCGTACGTGATTTTCTACGATTATTATTTGATATTATTGCGATTGCGTCGGATATTATTCTGATATTCGAGATTGTTTTACCTTAAATAGCGAGATTGTAATGAAATATATACGCAATTTTATACGATCATAGTTGATCTTATTGCGATAATGGATGATATTAGCACGATGCTCTGGATTTTCTGCTTCCTCGGGATGCGTGTCTCAAGGTGAAAATCCCTGGATGACCTGCTATGCTCGGTTTTGCGTTTTTGCTTAAGAAATTCGTAAATATTAAACAACAAATCAAAAAATTATGGAAAAAATATGTGAAAATTCCTTGTGAAAAATAGGGTGCTAGGCTAAAACTCTGTGAATTTTGGAATTGTGTTCATAATTTAATTAATTATCGCAAAATTAATTAAATTGTTGAAAATTTCGAAAAATTGCCTATAAGGCTTAGAAATATTCAGAAATATTCCGAAAAATTCTAAAAAATGTTTAGAAATTAGTTAAAATTATTTGAAAATTAAAACTTATTTTTGAGGTGCTAAATATCTGGAAGAGGTGTTTCGTGCAAGGGAATCGACTTTTTTAGGGCCTATCAGGGTGTTAGCTCTCTCGATTTGACTTGTGTGTTGCGAGAGGTGTCTTATCATTGGTCGTTTTGGGCTAGGGACAAATGTATTTATCTACAGAAGCCCCTACTTTGGTTGATGTATAGAGTAAATCTCGTAAAACGAAAGCTAAAGTACCCGGTACTTGGAAAACAAATGCGTTAGTTTTACCTACACCTGCGGTTGCATGCTACTTGTTTCCTTGTCTCTATTGCTAACACTTTTGCCTACGTTTTCACCTATTGTAATTATTCCACTAGGACTCCATGCTTAGATCTTTGGGGGGAATTTCCACCTATAGTTCTAATTCCGCTGGGGATTTTCTGCTAACAGGTTATCCGCCTCGATACTTTCGTTAAGACTTCCTGGGAACTATAATCTCAATGTGCACTTTGATCCCTCCGTTAAGAATTGATGGGGAATTACTGCGGTGTTTGTATCGATGCCTCCGTTTGGACTTCTTTAGGGAAAATGAAATGGTGTCTGTATCGATGCCTTCGTTTGGAGGTGGTGCTTGCTTAAACTTTTTATCCCACCTCCGCTAGTCGTCCGGGAAAATTAACATACTGGTAATGGATGAGGAGTTGTTGGTCACCACCCTGTCCAACGACTTGAGTCCTGGTGAGGCGGTGGAGTATCACCTCCTGCTTGGTGACAAGGGTCAGGATTCCTATGCGCATTTTATTGAGGAGTGACTAGCCTCCCGAGTTAAGTTAGTTGTCGAGGTATGAGTCTTGCTTATCCACACCTTTTCTTTGCATGTGCTTTTCGTTAGTTGTGCACTAATTTTGACTTGGCTTGTGCACCCCGATGATGACCTCGGTGAGATCCTCTTTGTTGACTTGAGGATCCGTCCTGACCTAGAAGAGTTCATTGGGCTTGCTCCTCCGGCTGCTAGGCGTGTTGAGAACTCGATGCCCCCTGGAGTTGGTCGAGTAGGGAACACTTTGTCTTTGCCATTTTATGCGAATACTCACTCATGTGCTGACTTGTCTTTTGTGCAAAATAGATGCCTCGGGCAGGCATTATGAGGCTGCTGGGAATAAGAAATGCCTGGAAATACGCCTATTGTCAGGTGAGAGACTCGGTAAGTGCACCAAATCTCGCTATTTCAATGTTTTGTAGGGTCAGGAACCGGTTTTGATTTGAAAATCCTTGTGTAGCTTCGTGAGGGTGATGGTGAGGATACTGATGCTGACGGCGAAGTACAGATGAGATCGGTCCCTAACCGAGGTGGAGCTCCGACATCCCGTTCTCATCCTGGACCCTCGTCTTAGGTTACCATACCGGGAACCTCTGCTGTAGTTCCTTTCCCTGATGGGCTGTCGGACGAGTCTACCTAGCAGGTGCTAGCATCACTTAGTTTTTCGATGTGTCACGTGTAGTAGATGTACCTGTCACTTATACGGAAGGGGGGGGGGGTGACCCTAGCTTTGCATTTGTTTATTTTAGGACTTAGCATAGACCAGCTTAAACTTATTTGTTGACTTTTGCTCGACTTGACTTGACTCGACTTGATTCTAGCTTAGACTCGAGTGCTTTTGTAAATATGACTTGACTTGTGTATGATTCTAGACATAGCTCATTTTTGTAGTGCCGAGCTTTGATTACAATTTACAAAAGCCAACTTGCTAACTATATGCAATGCATGCAAATAATGTTTCAAGACGACGTCGATCGTCTCGCGCTGTTATGTATGTTGCGTTGCATGGTTGAGGCAGATGTTGGCTCGTTTCTCTTTGAAAATGCAGGGAAAGAGCTAGCTTGGAACAAGATCTATGTGCCATCGTACAGGAGCAGCTAAAATGAGTAAAATCGGCCAAAAACAAGCCCGAAACGGCGTAATAGCGCCTAGGCTGGGCGCAATTACCCCTAGAATCGAGCTATTTTTGCTCGAAATTCGATTTTAGGAAAGTTTGTTCGGCTTTATTGCGTATAAATAGGGGTTTATGCACGCACTAGTTCATTCATTACAACCTCTTTAGTACTTTAAAACCTCTCTTACCTTGCTTTAGACTTCATTTAATTCATTACATCAAAGAATTTGCAACAAATCAAATGGAGAGAGACTTTGCTAATGCTTTGATTGATGTGCTTCGAAGCTTGAATGCTCGTGAAAAGGAGGACCTTGCAAGGCTGAATTAAGCCTCGATATAAACCTTCTTTATGCAGCTATAAGCCTGTGGGACCCAATGGCGCACTGTTTTCGTCTTCGGGACAAGGAAATTGTTCCTATGCTTGAGGAACTTGGTGCTATTAATGCCTAGCCTATTGAACGTCTCCCTTGTATCCTTAATACTACTGATCGCTTTGTTGTCGAATATGAGCTATATTTGAGACTTAGTCCAACCGATTTACGACGCATCGTGCATGGTCTAGAAATTGATTTCCTTGCATTAGTTGACTATATTGTTAGTGATGCTTCTTGCTGTAGAATTTACTGTAGATGTGCTATTATGATCTGCATTTTTGCACGTTTCCTATTTGTCCATGGCAAGCCGAATGTTGGTCATGCTAACATTATTTCTACTGTTGAGCAATGTGAGGACAGGTGTACTCCTATGCCGTTGTGCATTGGAGAATTATTCATGATGCTCGACCATCTTAAGAAGGATGCGCATGCGCCCTTATCTAGATGCCCTATTTTATCGCGGGTTCAATATTTTCCCGTAAGAGAGTCCATGTCAACAAATCTTAACATGAATGAATTCTTATCCATGTTGACCGTGGCATTCTCGTGCGGTGGACTGTCCCTTCGTGGGGTATTAGGAGTATGGTGTAGACTCGCTTGTCTTCATATGAGCGTGTGACTAGCTTGATCGTGTTGACCTTTTATTTCACTTCAAGGGTGATGAGGCAATTCGGGAAAGTTCAGCTCATTCCCGTTGTTGATACAGTTCGTCATGAGGACAAGCGCTTGCATTCGTTCAATGTAATAAAGTGGGAGAAATGCTGGGAATCCCATTCTACAGTTGAGGCAACCCCACTTGCTCGAGGTGACCACAAGATTTCTGCTCATTACCGTGTCTGGATGAATGCCACTGATGTGGTTAGCCGTGCTGAGGAAAAACGTGTGGAGCAGAAGGACCATAGCAAGAGTAAGAGACTGGACAGTGACTCTTTTGAGACCCCTGCTGCTAAGTCTAGAGCTATTTCTGCTAAGGACAAACTCGGTCCTAAGAAGGTGCCAGTTTGGAGTAGGCTTGAAAGATTTCCTCCTTTGAGGATTCAGTCAGACGTTGCTGAAAGAAGACTTGGGCCTAAAGAGATGGTTGAAGGGGAACCTAAGGAAAAGGGAAGGTTGTTGTGGAAGATAGACCCAAGAGATGTAAAATGGGTGAGGAAGCCTAAAGGTGAGAGCTCAGGTGCAAAAAAGGATGATGTCAGACGCAAAGGCGTGATTGCTCTTTTCCACAACTCTTGTTTAATTTAATGTTTGTTTAATTAATGAGTTAATAGAGTGATTGCCCTGCGAGACGCTTTTACATGTAATAAGTGAACTTTGGAGCTTGAAGTGTCCCTATTTTATTGTAATGGCTCAATTTAAATTACAAGTAGTAATAAATTACAAACTTGCATTGCTTTTTATACGTTGTTCTTACTTTGAGCATGTTGAAGAAAACTTCGTCCAATTGCCGTTAACTGTTGTTCATTTGCTAATCTCAAAACCAGTAGGGCACTTGTTATTGTGGTCGAGTCTCAGGGCGAGACTGCCTATGTATCCTATAAGGAATCAGGTCAACCGTAGTTCTGATGCATGATGGTATTGTGCTGCTAAGACGCGGTGCGCGTGTATGCCTTAGACATAGTATTTCTTGAGCAGGTCTAAGTCGGTGAGGCTGTAGAAATTATCAGCATTTGTGTCCATGAGTTGAACTACCCCTTTGGTAATATCTTTTGACAATGTAAGGACCTGCCTAATTAGGACGAAACTTGCCTCGAGGATCTAGTACTGTTTTGCGAAGTGCTTTAAGAACCAAATCACCTTGTTTGATGTCTCGTGATTTGACTCGCTGATTGAAGTACCATTCGACTCTCTTTTGGTATGCTTGCACATGATGCAAGGCTGCTAGCCGTTTTTCATCAAGTAAAGCTAACTCGTGGAATCTCGTCTTTACCCATTCTGCTTCCGAGAGTTTGCTTTCTAGGATGATGCGTAGAGACGGGATCTCTAGTTCTACTAGTTGAACAGCTTCGGCACCATAGATAAGTGAAAATGGAGTAGCTCCTGTTGAAGTGCGAGTAGTGGTCCTGTAACCTCATAGAGCAAAGTGTAGCTTTTGCGGCCAATCTCGATAATTCTCCATCATCTTAGAGATAATTGTTTTGAGATTTTTGTTAGCTGCTTCGACTACCCAGTGGCTTGTGGCCTGTACGGTGATGACTTGTGGTGCTAAATCTTATACTTGGTGATAAGATCCACACATTCTTCTTGAAAGTGGGTGTCGTTGTCACTAATGATTTCATGAGGAACCCATAGAGACAAATGATGTTGTTTTCTATGAATTTTCACACATGCTTTTTTGAGCTTAGCATATGACGCTGCTTCGACCCTCGTTGTAAAGTAATCTATGGCAACAAGTATGAATTCATGACCTCCTTGCCCKGGCGGCGTAATCTTCCCTATTATGTTTATTCCCCATGTAAAGAAAGTCCATGGAGAGACAAACGTGGATAGGAGAGACGAAGGATCAAAAAATGCTGTGCATTGGAGTATCTTTGGCAGGTGTCGCATGTTCGACCGTATTGCATGCAATCCATTTCCATGGTGGTCCAGTAATACCCCAACTTGAAGATTTTGGAGGCCAGGAGCCTGTTATTCATGTGGGTGCGACAGATTCCGTCATGGAATGTTCCATGATAGATTGCTTATTTGTTGAGTGATGAAAAGTATGTGGAGGCCATATTAGTGGCGCTTGTAGAGTTTTCCGCCTTGAATTAAGAACTGAGGTGCGAGACGCCTTAGAGCCCTTAGTTGCTTTTTGGTTGCACTAGAAGGATATTCGCCCGTTTCTAAGAAGTCCTTGATGTCTTTGTACCATGGATCTTTTGGATCGAGGTTGGGCACCTCATTTGTTTCGTCTAAAGTGCAAACGTATACTAGTTCTTGTCTTCGCTCAATTACTAAGGGCATTTGGCTCACTGAACTCCGAATTTGAACCATGGATGCAAGATTTGCTAGTGCATCTGCAAACTGATTGTCTTCATGTCGTAGCTAGGTATATTCAATTTCATCTACTTGGGATGCAATGTTCTCGAGATAAGACTGATACGGGGCAAGGCTTTCACTTTGTACTTTCCATCGTCCTGTAATCTGGTTTATTTTGAGTGAAGAATCACCATATACCCGTAGTTTCTTAAAGTAAAGTGCAACGACAGCTTGAAGACCTAGAATACGTGCTTCGTACTCTACTAGATTGTTAGTGACGTCGAAGTAGAGTTTGACGGAAATTGGGGTGTGCTCCTCTTGTGATGAGATTAGTAGCACGCCAATTACACATCCTTTTTTATTAGATACACCATCAAAGTATAACAACCAACTATCTTCCTCGGTCATCATAAGTTATTCATCGGGAAAGTCAAAGTCCTCTGGAAGGACCTCGTCTGGAGAGTGTGCTAAGAATTCGGAGACAATAATACTAACTTTGATGGCTTTTTTAGGCAAGAACTTAATGTCAAATTCGGCGAGCATAACTATGCATCTGGACATGCCTCCGTTGACTGCTGGCTTTTTAAAGAGGTATTTAAAAGGATCCGCTTTGCATACGATGTGGACGGTATGTGTGAGCAAGTAATGTCGAAGCTTTCGCGATGCCCACACTAAAGCGAAGCATAGTTTCTCTAGGGCAGAGTATCGTTCCTCGTATGGAAGGAGCTTCTTGTTGGGTTAGTAGATTGCACTTTCATTGCCATCGATTTCTTGAGCGAGCATTATTCCAGCGACGGTGCTTATTAATAACACATGAGTCCTCGTAAGATAGAGCAATAATGGATGCCCAGGGCGAGAAGGAGCTAACACATGAGGATTAGTGAGATATTCCTTGATCTTGTCGAAAGATTATTGGCAACTATCCTCCCACTTCTTTGGTGCGCCTTTCTTTAGTTTCTTGAAGATGGGTTCACAGACCATTGTCAGCTTGGATATGAACCTGCTGATGTACTGGAGTCGACCCAAGAACCCGCGGATCACCTTTTCAATTTGTGGTGGCCTAAGTGACATGATTTCCTTGATATTTGTTGGATCGATCTCGATGCCTCAAGAGCTGATGATGAAACCTAAGAGCTTACCTGTATTGACTCAGAATGCACATTTTTACAAGTTGAGACGCATGTTGAATTGTCAGATTCTCTCGAAGAACTTCCTAAATGCAAGGGTATGTCCTTCGCGGTCTTTTGACTTGACGATCATATGGACGACATAAACCTCTACTTCTTTGTGTATCATGTCATGAAGTAGAGCAGTGCCAGCGCGTTGGTATGTGGCGCCTGCATTTTTGAGACCAAAAGGCATCACATCGTAGCAATATCCCCCACGGAGTGGTGAAGGTTGTCTTTTCCATGTCTTCATTGGCCATTTTGACCTGATTATACCCTGCATACCTGTAGACACCTAATTCGGTGCCTCAATTAGTTCCTGAAAGACTATGATGATTTTACCGTATGGCAATAGGTCTGTTTGCGAATTATGCTCAAGTGTCAACTTACATACATTTTTTTCTAAACCTCATACCATTCCTCAATGCTAATTCGAGTCTAAACTGGAGCCATTACTAGGAAAAAAGTATTTTTCTTTTATTTATTTCAATTATTTTCTGTTTTCTTTTTAACTTTAGGATTTTTAAAAATAATTTATATTCACTACAAGAACTCGCGATTGTACTTACCAAAAATACCTACTGCTACCAAATTGGTAGGTAATTTGAGTTTTGCCTACCGTTCCGTGTTTTTACCTACTACTTAATACACGAAAGCTTTTTACCTACCAATTTCTTATATGTACCTACCATTTGATTT
>SNQN01002392.1:37295-53481 GCA_008642245.1 Bassia scoparia | reverse complement strand
GCGAGTTCATTGTCCAAAAGACAACAACAAACATTTTTTCGTTTAAAACCCTAAGCATGCAATATTACTAGGCGGGTTGTTTAACGGAATACTATGCAAATAGTGTCTTGTTTGTTGTGGCATGTGTTGTTAATTCCGTATTCAAGGAGCCTAATGTCGGTTGTCCATAGTTATATATCTTATTAGGCATGAAACTCACAATTTGCAGATCTTTGTTACAGCATATTATGGTTGTGAGACAAGCATGCAAGCACTCGTACGAGGAATTTAAAGTTATGCCTAAAGGTTGCTTTTAATTCGAATTGTCGAATCATTTGGTAATCAATATTACATGTAAATTATATAGAAAGTCGAATTTCTAAACATCCATGCAAAAGGGGGTTTAGAATTGAGACGTTGGCCTCAAACCTACCTCGCAACACGATGTCAAAGACCAAGGACGCTGCTTCGGACCCTTAGGAACCCTTATCGAACTTTAGAACCCTTGAAAACCTCTTAGATCTATTGCAAAAGAGCCTTTGAAGATTCTTTTATGTGTTTGAATTGTGTTTGAGGGAGAGTGTGAGAGAGATAGAGAGAGTATGACGAGTGAGAGAATGCACGTCCAAAAGCTAAAAGTTTTATGAAATGAATAAAGGAGGCTCCCTATTTATAGGCAAGGGTTGAAATCAGCCAAAAACAAGCACGTTTTGGGCGCAATTACGTGCAAATTTGGGCGTAATTGCACCTAGTATTGGCCTGGATTTTAGTCGATTTGCTTGCCTCGAATAGCGTGATTGCGATTGTATAATATCGTAATATAATTGTACGTGATTTTACACGATTATTATTCAATATTATTGCGAATGCGTCGGATATTCTTGCGATATTCGAGATTGTTTTACCTCGAATAGCGAGATTGTAATGAAATAATATTGTAATATAATCGTATAAAATAAATACGCGATTTTATACGATCATAGTTGATAGGGTTTTTTCCTCAAGTACCCCTGAGGTTTTGCTTAATTATTCATGTACCCCCAGGTTTTTTTTAATTCCTCAAGTACCCCCGACCTTTGAAAAAATAGATGAAATACCCTTATTATGGAGGGAAAAGCTAACGCTGTTAGTTTTTGACACAATTAAGCTTAGTTCAAGTTATTTAACCTCATGCTCATCTTCATTATCCCAAAAACCCAAACTCATCTTCATTCTTCAACCTCATTATACTCATCTTCAATCCAAAACCCAGGAATTCAAACCCCCATTTCCCTTGATCTATTCTTTCTCTTCCATTTTTCTAATTCAAAACAAAGTAAATTAGAATTTCACAATCGAACTTTCCTCCCTTTTACGCCTTATAATCCCTAACTCATCTCTTTAACTAACTTAAACCCCTAATTCAACTCTCCCCTCTTCAACTTCACTTTTGAACCTGCAAAATCAATCTTACCCAGAAAATTTTATCCAATTTTCCCTATAAAATTTGATCCAATTTTGCCAAGTAAAAATCGATTTGGGGTTTAATTTAGGATAAGTTGATTTGCCCTGAAATTTTGACCAATTTCGATCCAATTAATCACCTACAATTTTCGATCCAAAATTTTTATATGCTTCATACGCATCAAAATTTTAGAATGCAGCATCTTAGGTCCACATTCTTGCCTCTTCGGGGTGGGGATGTCAATGACAAGCTTTTTAAGAAGTCTAATTTTGATCTTACAAGCAAGAACGGAGGAAAAGATGGGGTTCGAGCAACGTCAACAAGTGTCACCGTCACTATGACTACTATTATTTGATCTTTGCAACAATAATATGCTTCTTAAACATATTGTACTATATACTTCTTAAACATCAATGACGACTCAGCATTCTTTGATTTGATTTTTTTTGCCCAGAAAATTCMAATTGTAAAATCACGAAATATGGGATTGTGTTTTATTTTTTTTACAATTGTAAAATCATTAAATCTAGGGTTGTGTTTCTTTGATGATGGAAAGTCATGAAGGAATCCAAAGTTTGACATGATAATAATAAGGAAAAACGAAAAGTGAAGGAGAAAAGTGAAATGAAGATGATATTAGTTGGCTGCTCGAGTGCTCGTGGTGTTGAATGTTGATGGAGAGGTTTTTTTTTGGAATGGTTAAATGAGAAGTTTAATGAAAGGATTTAGGTTTGTTTAAGGTTAATAGGTTAGTTTAAAGTGTTTATTTAATGTTTAATTGTAATTAGAGTTAACGGTGTTAGTTTTTTAGTTACAGTAAGGGTATTTCATCTATTTTTTTCAAAGGTTGGGGGTACTTGAGTATTAAAAAAAACTCGGGGGTACATGAATAATTAAGCAAAATCTCAGGGGTACTTGAGGAAAAATCCCTAGTTGATATTATTGCAATTATAACTGATATTACCACGATGCTCGGGATTTTCGGCTTCCTCGGGACACATGTTTCGAGTCGAAAATCCTGGGATGGCCTGCTATGCTCAGTTTTGCATTTTTGCTTAAGAAATTCGTAAATATTAAACCATAAATCGAAAAAATATGGAAAAAATAGGTAAAAATTCCTTGTCAAAAATATGATGTTGTGCTAAAACTTTGTGTTCATAATTTAATTAACTGTAGCAAAAATAATTAAATTAAAAATTCTGAAAATTGCCAAAAAGGCTTAGAAAAATTCAGAAAAATTCCGAAAAATTCTAAAAAGTGTTTAGAAATAAGTTAAAATTATTTGAAAATTAAAACTTATTTTTGAGGTGCTAAATCTCTGGAAGAGGTGTCCGATGCAAGGGAATATGCCTTTTTTAGGTCCTGTCAGAGTCCTAGCTCTCTCGATTTGACTTGTGTGTTGCGAGGGGTGTCTTATCATTGGTCGTTTTGGGCTAGGGACAAATGTATGTATCTACAACTATCATTTGGGATTATGTGCTTGCGGCGTCGTAGGGGTTGTCCCTACGATGATTTTATTTTATTTGTTTGCATGGCGGTTGTTGGATTCCCCCTTGAGGTTTATTTGTAGTGTCATTTACTTCGAACAAGTTGATTTGGAGTTGATAAGGGGATGATAAGGATTGTAGTGTAAACCGTATCTCCAACTTTTCCTTTACTTTCATGGATTATCCTATTTATTGTTGTGCTTGTATATATGTGTTGTTTGCTTTTGAGTTTTTAGGTACAATGTTGGAAAAATAAAAAAAAATCGAATAATGCAAAAAAAAGGCCAAAAAAGATTTTCTTTTCTTTTTCTTTCTTTTCTTTCCTTTTATCTTTCTTTCCTTTTGGTTTTCAGGGAAAAGTGGTAAATTATATTTTGTGTAATGGATTTGGATATTGGATGGGATTTGAGTTTTAAGAAACTCATTTTCCTCCCAACCAAGAGTCTGGCAAGGTCTACTTCGTACGAATTCTTTTGAATTGCATGATTTACAAGCGAGCCATGAGATACTTTTACGGTGGTAAGCTTTCTATCCAAGCTGGGAGTAGCTTGGTTGATGATAGGAAGCCTTGCTTGGTGATTTTTGTGTTTAAATTGAGACCTTGTGGGTTGTGTGAAATCTTTTAGAGCCAAGTAGGCACATACAAGTCAAAATTTAGAGTGTTTGTAATAGAGTCCTTCCTTGACTATTTGTTTGTGACTTTTCGAGATCTAGACTGAGCTACTTGAGGAGTGATAGGGCATTCATTTCGGGTTTCGGGTTTCGGGTTCAAAGTATTTGTCCCTTTTTCATTTTTCTTTTTATTGGTTTTTCTACATAAGTATTTGGGAATAAATTTTAGGTTTTCATTTACCTTTGGCACCCCTTTGAGCATTCCTATCCTTGTTAACCACATTACGTACCTCTTAGCCAAATTCTCACATGTTATGACCTTTAGAAGACAATTGAAGTATGGTTTTCGAGTTTGTAATGGCTATGTGTATAAAGACACAAAGTGTTGTAAAGTGTGTAATTGAAATGCAATAGTATTGCAAGTCTATTCCCAAGTGCATGCGAAAAAAAATAACTAAAAATAAAATAGAAAAAAAATCCAAAAATATGCACAATGGGAAAAATAATTCAAGTGTAGTGATTTGTATAAGAGAAAGCAAGTGTGCTATAATCTTGCCTCCCAAGTGTGTGAGTGTTGTGAATTGGGGCACCTCAATCCCCAAAGTTTGGTTTTATGTTTGTAGACTTCACTTATGTAGGTATACAACCACAAGTAAAAAAATTCTATCCTCACCTGACCTTTAGCCCTTACATTACAATCCGAAAAGTCCTTTAACCTTGAGAGTTGAGTCTCAAAAGGTGGAGGGAGTCACAATTTTACATTTTGGATGTCTAGTGCAATGTGCGTAAACCTCACTCTAAAAAACTCTATGCTTTTCTTTGAGCTATGTGTTGTCACCAAGCTTGGTCTACTTGAAGCCAAGGAGGGTCGCTTTGAAGAGAGGAAGAGAGTAGAATGACTTAATTTATTGTAAGCTTTGAAAGTTGCACACAATTTGTGATATCTATTTGACTCTTGTTTKATTTCTAGTTAGGGGGACATCTTTTCTCCTTATTAGCGTCCCCAAAAGTCTAAGAAATCCAATCCAAGGCACATTTTTGTTTTTCTATCTTCATTTTTCTTTTCCTTTTTTTTGTTTGCTTTTCCATTTGTGTTCCTTGTGTTTTCGAAAACCTTTGCCTTGATTTCTTTGTATTAATGGAGTTTTGGGTCTTCTCTTCGGAAACTCTCACGAGACCTTCCTCGTCCTTCTTAGCGATTTGAGGGTTTAAAGGGCTTGTCACTAGTTGCTAAAAGTGACCGTGATTCCAACGAAAGTGAGTTAGTGTATAGTTTTCTTCTTTCTTTTCTTTTGCTTTGCTTTACTTTGCTCGAGGACGCGCAAAGCTCCTAGTTTGGGGGGAATTGATAAGTGCCAAAAATTGTCACATTTAGGCACTTCTTTCTTCCTCATTTTGGCTAATATGTGTGTTTTCGATATCATTTCACTAACCTTTTTGTTAGTTTTTTACTTTGTATAGTTTTGCAAAGCTTTTTTTGTTTTTAGTGGTTTTTATAGGTTTTTCACTAGTTTTCTCTTCTTTTCTATTTTTTTACACTCAATTGCAAGTTTTGTGAATGATTGCAAGTTGCCTAGATATGCGCATGCTAGTTTTGGGCCTTCCTTCTTGTTGGCATGGTTGTGTTTGCTTAAGTTGAGCTTTAAGGCACTTGAACTCTTGCTCTAACACCTTCTTCGAGCCATATCGTTTTGCACACTTTGAATTTGCCGGTGAAAATTTTTGAATTTAAAAGTCGACTCCGAGAGCTTTCAAACAGTATATTACAAGATGAAATCTGATCATCCAGCAAGAAGTTATGGCCGTTCAAAGTTGAGAAGTTCAGCTAGAGCCAAACAAGGGTGGCCCGCGCATCGACGTGGCCCGCGCGTGCATGGCACGTGCCTGCAGATTGCCTCAGATTTCCAGCGAGGTTTTTGAGCGAGCACGCACTTCGAGTTGTTGCCCGCGGGTGGTGGCACGCGCCTGCAGCCTCCCCTCTTCCTTCCAGAAACTTTTTGGAGCGGGAGCGCACTTAGAGGCGGCTCGCGTATCGGCCTACGCCTCGCCTGGTGGCCCGCGCCTACAACCCCTTTTTTTAATTTTCCAGAAGGTTTTTGGAGCGTGTGTGCACTTTGAGGTGGCCCGCGCCCTTACCAGTGCAACCCTAAGTGGCCCGCGTGTCGGCCTGCGCCTACGTGTCATCTCCGTTTCATTGACTTATTCGATGTTTGACCAACGTTGCCTTGACTTGGAGGAGTATTTAGCACATCTTGGAATTAGTAATTGAGCCTTATATATATAGTTTTAGGAGACAAAAACAAACATGTAAGTAGTGTTTTTAGAATAGAATTTTAAATTGCAATTTTAGATTTTATTTTCTTTCAACTTCATCTTCTTCATTCTTCCAATAGAGAGGAGAGAGAAAGCTTCTAGTTCTTGGTAGTTTTGCCATAGTTTACTCATTTCTCAACCAATTGTAGCAAACTTTATATGCTTTCCATCTAGAATTTCAAGGTAATTTCATTTCTAGCCTTTGTTTTCAATTTTAATATAGGTTACTTCTTGTCTTTGCTTCATTTCGATTTTCTAGGTTTTGTTGTTTTAATTGTTGCTTTTGATTGAGTTCTTTTGTTGATAATTAGCTTCTACCTTTGTTTGTGATCATTTTGCTAATAGTTTTGCTCATTTTGGCTTAGTATAGTGTGAATTCTTGAATACCCTTTTTTTTGTTTGCAATTACTTGATTTCATGGCTATTTCCGTGTCTTTTTCCTTTGCTTTTGAAGTTTTCTTACTTTTAAACATGGTTTGTCAGTAGATTAGTAGCTTAGGAGTGCTAGGAAGCCCACTTTTAGTGTCAAGATGATATAAAACACTCATTCCAACCACCATTCTTGCCATAAATTGTGATTTCTCTACCTTACTTGTTTTTTATTTAGCCACCCAAGGTTTTGGGAATGAGAGGTGCCTTAATCAATCCTTTGCAATAGATTGTGAGGATTGATTTGGGTGTTGGTTTAATCCATTTATGCTCAATTCCTGTGAGGACTTGAGGGGACTTGGGTTTAAGCATGAATTGAGATAGTTGGATGACTTGGGAAATGATTATAACCACATTGCTAAACTAAGATTTCAATTACCCCTTTGTTGGATTTGAGATAATACTTTGATTGACACAAATTCCTTTATATAGATGGGCATAAGTAGCAACTCCTAAGGGTATTAGCATTAATTGTTTTTCAAACTCTTGTTTCTAGTTCAATATTAGCTTTGCTTTCAAAATTTCACAATTCAAGTTTGTTTTCTAAATAATTTGGATCGTTTAAACATGAGCACTATTATTTATCCTTCCTTGTGGTTCGACCCATTACTTAATCACTATACTAGTATAGTTAGTAGTTTTGGTTATACAAATTTTATTTGATAGCCTCGAATACAATTTTCCAATTATCCTAGTTGAGAGCTCCGTCGATGACATTGCTAAGGAGGGAGTTTTTTTTATGGTTGAAGTGGCTAATCAACCAAGTACTACCTTTGTTTATTTCAGACCCACATAACCCCTTTTTGAGTTGCAAAAAGAAAACTAAGTGACTCATTGCCGAAGAAGACCAGGTCAGAGAGGAACACTGAGCAGCCTACCGAGGGTGAGGCAACTACGAAGAAGTCTAAGACTTCAAACCTTCAGAATCTTCTAAGGAAGAAGCTAAAAGAAAAAACCCAACTCCCCTAGAAAGATCTGGAAAAGGAGTCTGCCAGCAAAAGAGTGYCGAGAAGGTGACCATTCCACTGGTACCTCATCTAAGAGAGAGGGACTTAGAGACCTCAAAGAATAAGAAAAAGAGATCCTCTTCCTCCAAAGCAGAAGAGACTGAACCTACAACAACATCTACAACTGACGAGCCTGTTGTTGCATCAAAAGGGAGGAAAAGGAAGAAAACCTCGGCTATCAAGATAAAATGCACCGATTCGAAGGGTCATTCCAGTCCTTCGAAAGAGACGAGGTCCGTGGTTGATTCAAATGCAGAGCCTTCTACCAAAGAACAAAGATCCGACTTTAACTTCGGCTGCTCTACCGAGCCACCAAAGAATCAAGAAATACCACCCGAGTTTCAAGACTTGAATATTGTGACAAGGATGGCTCGTGATGAGTATGCTAACTGACAATATCAATACCAATATGCCAAGATCTTTGACTTAATGAGGTAGGATCCTATCTTTGACTCTATTGCTCTTCATGTTAAAGAGGGCACCTATCAACCACCCTTGGTAGAAGAGTTGAAAACGAGGTTTCCAGATGCTGATCTTGCAATAAAATTACATAAGCTCATTTATGAGATAATGCACGAGGTCACCAAGCAGAGAATAAGGGACCATACTTCTAAGGGGGGTAAGTATTACCTTAATGTAGTCTCCACCATTTGTTGCTGATCAGACTCAGGCTCGTCATGTCCATCTAACCCTTCAATGATTGCATTTCTTGTTGTAGTAGAACCCACCTTCAAAGAAGAAGAAGAAGAGAGGAGTGATGACGAGGATGCCAATGAGCCTAAGAGTGAGGTTGCTTACTCTCTAAAGGAAGCATTAGCCATGGCAAGGAAGATGACCAAGTGAATCGACCCCAACTATCCGGGGACCTTTAGAGGCTGCCCAAAAGTATAATGTTGTCCACGGTTATATCATTCACCACCAAAAACTTTACTATCACCAGCCTACACTTGCCTTTACATCCAAACCTTACTAGCACATATACAGTTCCCACTAATCGAACAATGCCTCCTCCAAAACCCATAATGGGATGATCAACCTTGACGAAGGAACTATCATCAAATTTAAGTTTGGAGAGGTAGCTGAAACTTATAATATCGGAGGAACTTCTGGTATCAATAAAAATTCTTTTCACCTTCAAGTTAGCCACCTTCAAGTTAGCCACCTTCAATTCCACAACAAGAGGGTCATCGTGTGGAACCTTGACGGGATTTGTGTCTTGGTCCATCTTGGAGATTCTGACTTCTGGAAAATTATCCTCCTGAGAATTTTCGGTGGTCATGACTTAGGAGAGACTACGAAGGTAGTCCTTCCTTCCTTTCGTGGTGGCACCTCCGGCAGCAAATCCACCTGAAATCATGTCAACCATTTCTGGATCAGTGTCCTCATCTTCAACAAGAGGATTAGGCTTCTTTTCGTTTACTTGGGTTTTAGCCAACCTTGCCCTTTTTCAAATGCTTGGGAATCTTTCCCTTATCGACAAGAGCATTTAATGCCCTTTGCAGATAGAAACATCAGTTTGTGACATGCCCGATGTCTAGGTGAAACTTACAATATCTTGAACTATCTCGCTTTTCTATTTCCAATTTCACGAAGCAGGATTGGGTATGTTTACTTGACCCTTGATGTCTTTGTAAACCAAGTAAAGATCCTTGGTGAACTTATATTTTAGACCTTCAAACTCAAACTTACTTCTTTTCTTTTCTGAATGGTATCCCTTATCAGTCTTCTCATCGATCGTATAGGTCCTAGACCTCTTGTGTCCGCTATAAGAGCCTGATTGCTCATTTCAGTCTCCTCGCTTAGAGGGTCCTGAATCTCTATCTTTCTCCTTCTTATTGGTAGCATTGCACAATTATTCTTCATATATCCAAAATTTAGCCTCAAGGAGACCTTGAGTGATGTTTCTACAGCCTTGCTTAAGGAGGTCAAAGCAAAACTCTTGTTGTCTCTATGCAATCCCTGAATGAAATTGCCATATGCTATCTCATTAGGTAAGCCCTCGGTCTAGAGAGATTCATATTTGAAACCTATGACATAACTCCGGAGGGACTCACCTGCTCCTTATTCCACCATCCCCAAATGAATGTTGTACTTTTTCTCTCTTTGACTTGCCATGAAGTGATGAGAGAAAGTTGGAGCAAGCTGATTAAAATTGTTGATTGAGTTTGGAAAAAGGCCAATAAACCATTTCTGAGCAATGCCCTTGGGGGTGACAGGGAAGTACCGACCCCAAGTTGCATCGTTAGAAGGTGATCATCGAGGTCCCTTTTTCCGTCAAAGGGTTCAATAGTTGGGAGTTTGACCTTCTACATAGGAGCAGAGATAATTGATGTGGAAAGAGGGGAGTGTTGAGCAATAGAGAGTGCTCAGGTTCGATCTTCTAAGGCTGGCTCACTTTGAGAAATAAGATTGCCTTGTATGTTGTATTGTGATTTTCCAGCTCCATTAGTGTTCATATCGTTTCCTCTTCTCCCGTTGCTGCCATGAGAAATATGGTGGGAGCCTCCAAGGGAGAGGGGGGATCTCGCATACTTGAAGTTAAGGTAGAGAAGGATGATACCTCGTCTCCATTTTCGTAACCCGGAATGCCTCTTTTCTCGTTTAAAATAGACCTTCCATCCAACTTCTTCATCTATCGATTTTTTATCATTTCTCTTAAATCTTTGTTCGTCAGTTTCTTCGCTTCAATGACTCCCCTCACATCCTGATAAAGAGTTGGAGAGGGAGTCCCCAAGTTGATGTATCTCTTCTCCTCATTAACTTGATGAGGTTGAATGGGAAGGGGTCTTTGAGGACCATACTTGGGAGTGTCTTGGTATTTCCTTGTCTTTGGCTTATCAAAACTTGGTGTTGACATGAGATGTGATATCTATTCGAAAATTTTCAAACTTTGAATGACTCTTCTTCTTTYGTGGTTCTCCATGAGAGATGTTGCGGATGGTATTGGTTTTGAGCTTAGGAATTTCAGGGGTTTTGAAGTTCCCTACTACATTCTTTTCTACCCTTGCCTTCTTGAGTTCTTCTTCATAATTTGATTGGCTCACCCAACAACTTGTTCAGCTTCTTCTTTGGCTTGCTGAGTAGCAGCCTTCTCCTCTTTTAGTGTTTTAACAAACTCCATCACACCGGAGAAATCCTTCATAAAGCCAGCGAGTTGACCAACCGTCACATACTCTTCATCTCCCAAATACACATCCTCATGATGATTTGGCTTGATTGGATGTGGGTTTGCTTGTTCTCTCTCCACAGTAGGGTTAGGGAGAGAGATCTCATCATGGATTAGATTGTCGATGTTATTATGGTCTTAATGACCTGGTTAGGGGCTTGTTGTACAACCTTCACTCACCATCTTGAATTGTCTTTCCCCACAGACGGCGCCAATGTTTCAAACCGTGGGAGAGAACACTTGTAGGTTCTAGGGTAAACTTCCTAATGATGCTATGAGTGAGGCTCCAAATATTAGGTATAATAGTTTCCAAGTCTAAGCATCTCTACGTGACACGCGTCACCCTCTCCGAGCACCTGCCAGAAGGCAAGTAATCCCTTGAGATTATCGCCCCTCCAACGCTCAAGTTAGAGTTAAAGATGGAGAGACAAAAGTAGTAAATGAGTGATAAATGTCAAATTAATGTCTAGAGAGAGAAATTAGAGATAAGTGAGAGGTAATGATTGTTGAGTTGATTGATTTGATGTATATGGGAATAAGTGAATTTTTGGGATTTGAGTGGGTATTTATAGATTTTTTTGGATTGCACGAGATCGTGACAAGTGGCACGATCCCGGGAAATGAGCCTTATTAGGCTTGGTTATATAGATGGGCTTGAAGGAAAGCCTTGGTATTTTTAGACGTATTTTATATGCATAATGTATTGAGTTTGTACGTATTTTATGGTGTTTATGTAGATGTACGTAGTACGAATGGGTAACTGCATACAAAGCTAATTGGGCCTTGGGAATGTATTGGGCCTAATATGAAGAAATTAGCCCAGTTTTAATAGGCTATAACAGAAATAGTTGAACAACAGGTTATGGAAAAGGGCTATGGTGGTGGTCAGTTATGGTTAGGCATCAAGTTATGGAAGAAGGGTTTAGCCAAAAAGTCATCATTGTTATTGTTCTACTGAAAGAAACAAATATTAAAGGAAGGATAGAGAAAGGTAAGGGAAAAAGTTTAAAAATGAAAGAAAATAGTATTTTTCGTTAGTTATTCCATTAAAAGGTATTTGACGCAATACACCTGTTTCCAGGGTATATGAGACAACTCGAAAAAACACGAGAGTATATATGGGTGAAATGACCATAACTGAAAGGTATATGGGAAATTTCCTTAATTTTTTTTTTGGCACGATATGCGTGCGTGTTATACTAATATTTTTTTTATTCAACCACAACTCATTATTCATTAGTTTTACAATTTTTTGGTTGTTTCAAAACTTTATTATTTATAAATTATAATTTAATAGGTACATATCTATTTTTAACATGTCTAGTTTAATAAAAAAAAATGAGAGGAAATAAATTTCCTTCGTTGAATAATTGAATTAAAATTTTAAATTTCGTAATTTTATTTTATTTTTAATCTTAGCTTAATTGGAAAATATATATGGCTTCATAGTACAGTATAAATGACAAGTACAAAGAATAAAAGACTATTTAATATGGCACTTATATTCATTAAGGGCAAACATGTATTTTTGAAGGGGGGACACCAACTTCCTTCCCCCTTCACTTATATAATAGATATAAATAGCCTATAGCAACACTTCTATAATGTTGCTATAGGGCATACATATGTTACAAAAGATCTATAGCAACGTTTTTTCAAGTAGTGCAATAAGTCAAGTTGCAATAGCTCTATTGCAACACATAGCAGGGTATATTGCAACGCTTTGCAAAAATGTTACATGATTTGTCAAATACAATTAACATGCAACGCTTTTGGATTTGCAGCGTTTTTAACAATTTATAGCAACACTTTAAAATGTTACCGTAATCATAATTGCAACACTTTTTCAAGTTTATACAACACTTTTATTTAGACTTTAAAACCTTTAAAATTGTAACACTTGTTTCATCTTTATGCAACATTTTTATACTTTTGAACCTTTATTGTTGCAACACTTTTAGTTTTTAAAACCTTTATAATTGCAACAATTTCTTGATCAATATGCAACATTTATATATTTTAAACCGTAATAAGTGCAACATTTTTCATTTATATGTAACACTTTTTTTTAACATATCCAATTTGAAATCATGCAACACTTTTTCTTGTCATAGCATCACTTATTAAAACCGAATAATAGCCAATATATAGCAATTTTCTAATATTAATCGAATTTCCTACGTCATTTGTAAAAGTATTTGAAGCATTAATATTGACTGCTTACAAAGTCATGTATTGTACCAAAAGTTGACATACAAGCACTGGTTTCATGTACAAAATGATGTTTGATCATCACAAAAAAGAAGCCTGTATATGATTCAACGAGCACTATACACATGACAAAATGCTTCCGATTCAAATTTCAAATAGCTTCATACCCTGTGACAATGAAAAATTCAATTATTAGTAATATGTAGAAAACTAACTTGATTTGCAAAGTGCACATTTTGGTAAAACTAGCTTGAAAATACATGTCAAATTCTTATATTTGTTTCAGAAAGAAAGCAATAATTCATTCATTCTTATGAAAAATAAAAATACCAAGTTTGTAGAAAAGAAAGAGTACAACCACAAAGTCTGAAAACACAACCAAAATTAAAGCAGAGATCAAGTGACAAGGCATGCATCTAGAAATTTCAATTTTACACATGCCAAAACACACAGAAAAATGCAAGACCTCAAAATCTTTTGCAAGTTCAATAATTTTTTAATTCTTTAAATTACTAAGGCTGTGCCCCTCCCTAGGCTTTAGAACCAATAAGGAAAATATAAACCCTGTATAACCCCTATATAGATCAATCTTTACACATTTAGGTCATTCTGCCATAAACACAATGTTTTCCCCTCCTTTCGTTTCTCTATTTGTACTTTGAATGTTTTTCTAAGTTTAGTAAAACAATTTTAAAATCAAGTATAATGAACAATCTCTCTAAAGAATGAAGAATGAATGAGCATTATATAATGTTTTCAACCAATCCCACTATATAATGGAAAAGGAGTCTCATAATTAGTTCTCTTCTTTACGAAAAAACCTATAAGTTATTGTGTGGGAAGATATTCAGATAGGCCTCTAAGATCTTAGAATATAAAAAAAAAAACATTTATACAACAGGGAGGAAAAATTGAAACAGGAAAAAAATCAATGAACAAAAGATATGAATATTAAGTACCTTTCCTTTAAAAAATACCACTAAAGCGACGACCTTGGTTGAAAGAGAGTCGTGCAAAGTTTTCACCATATATAATTAGCACAAAAGAAGAAGCATCATAACAAAGGTTGCATCACGTAGGAGGCGGCACAACACACCAAAAAGTAGGAGTGCAACATCACTAGCATAGCACGTCGACAACGTAGAATCTGTAGCAGCACAACATAACGTAGAAATATCAACAGCGCAACGTTGTGCAAGATTAGTTGATCAGTATAACTAAGAATGCGAATTCTGAAAGATAAAATTAGTAGAGATATCTTATTTTAGAGATTATAAGAAGAAAAACAATTGATTTGCAACAAATACAATAGCTTGATAATACTTAGACTAAAGGTGAATGACATTAAAGGAAAGTAAGGGAAAGCTCCTTAAGTCAACCATAAAGCTCAATTTAAAAAATTAAACAAAATCAACCTCAATCCACAGGATTAAACACATTGAAGCTCATTGAACCTACCATGCCTTTTTTGCAAGTGATATACTTTTTATTAAGAATATACTTTTGGTCAATATATAACACATGCAGGATTGATTGCAATAGGCGATGGCCGAAGTTGTAAGATATAGTCTACTTCAAGCTATAGTGCATTAAGAATCCTAAGGGTGTCTTTCTTTGATCTGTGATTCAATGTAAGCATTTCCCAAAGTAATGATATCAAAAGTAGCATATATATATTTATGAAGTCTAACAAAAAGCAAGTATTATACAAGAAATACTCACTGAGGTAATCTATCAAACACCTTGCGGGCATTAAATATGAAGCCTACTTCCTTATAAAATCAAAAGCAAAATCCAATTCTAAAAGTATTAGAACCATGCATGAAGAATAAAAAATACCTAAAAATTCGTACCCGATTACTCCAAAAATACAGATCCTAATCCAAACCAAAAACCTCCCATTAAATTGATCAAAAAACGCAAAAAATATTGAACAAAATTCCTCAACAATCGAACGAAAATCCCCAATAAATTGAACAAAAGCCACTAGTACAAAAACGTCTATTTGCGTCGCATCTTGGTGCATGTGACGCAAAAGGATCAAATTACCTCTATTTACGTCGCACTTTATATAAGGATGCAGGATGTAAATTAATACTTGTTATACTTCAGGTCTTCAGCAGGAAAACTGCTAGAAAGTTTGTATATTTAGTGCCTTGCTTAGCTATAGTTTTTACCCCCAACTATTTATTTTGTGCATTCGAAACTTATTTTTCATGTGCTTGGAATTAGATTTTATTATAACATTAGAATTATGAAAGTTGTAATTTCTACATGTGTAATAATATATTTCAATAATATTGTATTTATGTATATGGATTCATTAGTATTATAATTATATAGATTTTTTTTTTTTGAATTTTGGCAAACCTATTTGCGTCGCACTTTAGGTTAAGGTGCGATGCAAATAGCTTTTTTTAAGTTTGGGCAAAGTTATTTGCGTCGCAACTCAGCTTAAGGTGCGACGCAAATAGGTATTCATTTGCGTCGCACCTAGGTGCGACGAAATAGTTTTAGACCCATTTGCGTTGAGACCTTTTACGTCGCCTCTAAGTGCGACGCAAATAGGGGTTTAAGGTGTGACGCAAATAGCCATTTTTGTACTAGTGAGCCAACCGAAAATTCGAACAAAATTCCCCCTAAAAAGTTAAACAAAAAAACCAAATAATTCGAACTAAAATCCTTCAAAAATTGTACTAAAACACCAAAAAAATCCGAATGACCCAAACATGTAAAACTCAAACCACCCAAATATCTAAAATTCGAAAAACCATAACAACTATATTCAAATTATTTCAATTTACACATGCATTTAGAAGACATAAAATTTTAAAATCAGATAGGAATACAACATTTATGCAATTATCATTAAAAAAACAAGAGTACCCTTTTGAATCGCAAATTGAGTGTAATTATCATCAAGAAACCAAAAAATAAAATGAAAGTTGTGCACCTGTAATTCACAATATTCTTCAATCGGCGCCGCAATATTCGCAATATTATTCAATCTCCACCCAACAACAACAAGCGGCACACGCCCCCTTATTCTTTACCCAGGTTCAAACGAAATTGGGGTTTTTTGTTGAGATTATTGGTTCCAATTTCTGTGTCTTTGTTTAATGAAGAAGAATTTTTGGGTTTTCTATAAAGAAGAATTTGTGGGTCTTTTTCTAGTTCAAGTGATTAAGGGCATGTGAATGTGGGACTCGCACAACTTCAAACGTAATTCTTTCCAGTTTTTTAACTTCATTTTTTCCCCTTATTTTTTTCTTCAAATTTCTGGGTATTTGTTTATAATTCTGACCTAAGTAATTTCGTTTTTGTAGACACCTAAAAATGTCTCCCCAAAAGAGTAATCAGTGATGAAACATACCGCGTCTCGCGATTGTTTTGACTCAGAAAAGATGCTTTGAACTCACGAAAGTTGGAAATACGTGGGGTCATACTCGGAATTGTTGAGCAAAGGACAAATAAAATGGGCAAAAACATTTTCTTTTATTTATTTTAATTATTTTCTATTTTTAGGTTTTCTTTTCTA
>SNQN01002392.1:0-20385 GCA_008642245.1 Bassia scoparia | reverse complement strand
TAATAATAATAATAATAATAATAATAATAATAATAATAATAATAATAATAATAATAATAATAATAATAATAATAATAATAATAATAATAATAATAAACCATAACGTGTTAAGCTTTACAAGCAACAAACGACAAACAAATTACAAGAAGTTGGAGGGGAGCCGAGATACAATCTGGGCCCCCACTCCTCTAGCAATCGCAAAACCTATCCTGCCAAAGATGTGAGCAGCAGCACGTGAGTCGATGTCCTTAGCCCTTGAGTAAGCCTGGATCCGCTCCAGAAGCGCAACCGCTCCCTTATCCAATTCCCCCAAATAAGAGAAGGAAAAAGGAAGAAAACCGTAGCCAATATCCCTGCACCGCGCTGCATACTTGTCCCACTTCCGCTGAGCCGTCGCTGCAATAACCCCACCAGGAACAAAGTCTGACAACCCAGACTGCATTAGGGGAGAAGATCCCGTCAGGTCGATGCACACATCCAGGCCGCTATCCCAAGAATAGAGTAAGACATCCGCACGTCGAAGAGCATCGTCGCCCGCGCTAGTCAGCCCAACGTTTACCTCCTTACGAGCGGAAATCCCTTAGCGATAACAGACAACAAGAAGACCTACATGCCATGTGTCCTCTTTTGGTTAGTCAGGTGAGTCCAAGGTTAGTCGGGTGAGTCCCAGGCCACGTGTCAACCTTTTATTGACACATGTGTCAAAAGACAAGCGACTTATCAACCGTACAAGTCCGATTGAAACATATCGGGTAACGTATATCAGACTAGTTAAGCAAGTAGAACATATAAAATGACGGTGAAGATGGTGACAAGTGACACACATCAAGGCTCTCATGGGATAAGTCCAATGCCTATAAATACCTCATGATAGAACTCATTTTTCACACATTCATTATTACATTTGAGAGTATTTACTCATACTTAAGCAAGTATTGAAGTTTCTCTCTCTAATCTCTCTCTACATCAAATTGCATTTATTACTTCCCTTTTTCTTTTACTTACTTAGGCATCGGAGGGGAGATAATATGAAAAGAATTATTCTCCTTCTAGCAGGTGCTAAGGATCCAAGAACGACTTTATAAGCCAAGCCATCTCGAGTCTCCATCCCAAGATCACCTCCCTTGGTGTAGCGTTGATGGGAAGCCTCCACCCATCTCTCAACCATGTAGCTCAGAGGAAATCCTGTAGTTTGCCAAGCGACTTGCTACAACATTTGGTGCCATCTATAGGGAGGCAATCTGAAATGGCTTCAAGGGATGATCACACCAAACAAGGAAGGAATACTCCATCATCCTCAGAGAAGGAAAGGAAGCCCAATGGGGATAACCACCCGGATCACTCTGTCTTCCAAGTGATGGAAGACTTGGGTACCTATGTGGGAACTGAGCTATCCCTCCAAGACTTGGATGGTCRATATGTCACTCGTGACGTTTTGAAGGCAGAGATAAGAGCTGGAATGTGTGAGATCATGGATGGCTTCTATTTGTTGTGCAAAAAGATGTGAAGGCTTAACTCCAAGCCCTAAAGGAGGAGAATGTGCGATTAAAAGCCATGCATTCAGGTAAGTCTAAGGTGAGTGGCGGAGAAGCTCCCACTAAGGCTCAAGCCTTGGAATATAGCACTCCCATGGCACCTAATCTCAAAACTATCAAAATCAAGAATCTTACCCCAAAAGAAAAAGGCAAGCATGTTAAAACTCAAAGCGTTCCTATTGAATGGGAGAAAAATCAAGCTAGGAAGTATCGCAACACTCCTAGACCTATAGTTATTGACCCACGAGTCCAATCAACCAAGGGACTATATCGTTTCTACACCGATGACGATGATGAAGTGTCCACAAAAAACAATGAGACTGAAGATGTCCGAGCGCTCATTGAAAGGAAAAAGTCTAATTCTGAAGCTTCCTCTATGGATGTTAGAGAAATAATACAGAGGAGGAAGGAACAAGTTGAGAGTAAGGATGCCAAAAAGTTCCTTGAAAATAAGAAGTTGGAGAAGCTTAAGCAAGCTACCCACGAAAGTGAACACTCCCTGACGGGATCTGCCCCACTATGCACCTACCCATCGCATCGTTCTCTCAAGACTTATGGAACATCTCACAATTCATCGAGACATCCAATGGCATGTCCACAGAATCAGGAACCAGAGGTTTGATCCCACCAAAGTGGTGCATACATGAACCATGGACATGGGTATCCGTCCCAAAGGACAGAGGGGAGAATGCAAGTGTTCTCCCTTACCGATAAAAGTCCCTTCACTGCTTCCATTCTGATGGCACCTCAATCTCTGAAAAAATAAGCTACCCTCCATTGAAGCATATGGTGGAACCACCGATCCTGATGATCACCTTGCCATGTACAAGCATAGGTACTTCCCTATCACTCTCAAACGGATAACACAAAGATGGTTCAGTGGTTTGCCAACCGGTTCTATTTGACAATGTTTCCGAACTTGCTATTGTCTTCACTCATCATTTCATGGAATATCGTCTAGAAAGGAAGAGTAGTATACACTTGGAAAAGATCCTATAACGACGCAATGAGAGTTTGCGAAGCTACATCAATCAATTGAATAGTGAAACCTTGTAAAGTCCGGGCTTGACAGACCAAGTGATTCTAGACAATTTCTATCGTGGATTAAGTGACGATAGCTCTTTCAAATTTGATATGTTTCGGAAAAATTGCCAAGACTTGAATGAAATCCTTTGCGAGGCAGAGGCCTTCATTCACGCGGAGGAGATATGCTCAGTTTCTAGAACAAGGGAAAGAGAAGTGCCTTCGTCCTGCAAGTCTCAACACAATCAAGGTCACCGAAGTGACAAAAGTGATCGAAAGAGGTCTGGGACTTGTAATATAGAAGAATATGAATCAAAAAAGAAGGGGAAGGGTCGAAATAAGGGAAAGTTCAGTTACAATCCAAGAGTGGAGTATACCAAAGATCTCTATCAAGTATTTAAGGAATTGAAGTTGACAAAGATGATCCCATTGACGACCCTCCACCAATCAAATTATATCTTGAATCTAGGGACAAGTCTAAGTATTGTAAGTTTCACAAGGAAGTTGGTCATGTGACAGAAGATTGCTTCCCCTTGCGAAGAGCACTAGATCGCTTCGCATTCCAAGGGAAGGACAAGAAACACTTAATCAAGAGGTTGCTTGAGAAGTCATCAACCAATGACGATGCCCCAACAAATGAATACTCCGACTTTGGAATAGTTCACATGATCTCAGGATATTTTGTTGCTAGAGGTCCAACCGCCAAAGGACAAAAGGACAATGTGCAAAACCATAAAAAAGTAATGACCCTCGACAAAGAAACTGATGATGAGTTCCCCAACATGTTGATCTGCGAAAAAGACCATGGGGAGGTAAACACCCCTCACAACGATCCTCTCGTAGTAGAAATGAAGGTCGTGGACAAGAATGTCCATAGAATACTCATCGATACAGGGAGTTCCTCTAACATCATTAGTTTTGAGTGCCTTCAAAAGCTCAAGTATAATGATATGATGATGATCTTTACACATGCCATAATCCTATCATTGGTTTTTCGGGGAGGTGTCATTCATCTCTGAATGGGAAGAGAAGACAAGTGTAGGCACATGAAGACAATTCCGACAAAACTGCGAAGGGCAAACGTCCCAAAAAAATTGCCAAGGGCAAGCGTCCCACAAAAATGCGAAGGGCAATGTCCCATAAAATTTGCCAAGTGCAAGCGTGCCACAAAAAGTGAAGGGAAAAAGTCCCTATTCTTGGAAAGGGCAAGAGTCAAATGACATTTTCAAAGGGAAAACGTCCCTATCCTTGCGAAGGGCTAGCGTCCCACAAAACGCGAAGTTAAAACGTCCCTATTCTTGCGAAGGGCAAGAGTTAAATGACATTTTCAAAGGGTAAACGTCCCTATCCTTGCGAAGGACAAGAGTCAAATAGAATTTGTGAAGGGCAAGAGTCAAACGACATTTTCAAAAGGCAAATGTCCCTATCCTTGCGAAGGGTAAGAGTCAAATGACCTTTGTAAAAGGCAAATTTATACATATTAGAAATGGATTATCGTTCTCATTCTATTGAAAGGTCAGTCAAGTGATATCTGCAAAGGGCAAAGGTCACATGGCATCTGTGAAAAGCAAATATGCTTCGAAATCTACAACGAGCAAGAGGACACTACTCAATCCCTAAGTTTAAGGGAAATCAGTATGATTGATTGACTTGACACCCCTATTAAGTCTCAAGTCAATATATTCTCTAAAATCTCTGAACTTGGTGATTTCGAATTACGTAATGAAGGTTTTATGATACTCAAGAGGGGAGGTGAATTGAGTATCTCGATCTATTACCAATTTTTCTTTCTTTTCGGATTAAGTATGAGGAACCAGTTGGGCTGGTTCTTGTAAGCAGAGGAATGTAAACAAAATAATAAAGGACACACAAAGTTTAACGAGGTTCACCCAACTGTGGGCTACGTCCTCCTACCCTATGTTCTTTTATTGATCTACTCCGAAAAACAAAGAACACACTCACTCTATTGTTTCCCTACTCCGGGAACCAGCACACCCCACACTGAACTCTGAATGTGCACTCGACTCACACTCGTAAGTCCAACTTGTGTTTGAACTCACAAACACTCACTAGGCCTTCAACCCCTCTGTTGAATGCCTTCACAATATCAACTTTTCTCTCTTTTAATTTACTTCTAATAAGCTAATAAGAGAAATTAGAATACTCGACTAATGCTCTATTGTATGACTTAAAGTAGGGTTCTTATGCTTTTTGTGTTTTCTCTCAAAAAGTAAGCTCTTTCAATCCGTGGAGAGATGTGTGGAATTTAGAAGTATAGAAGAGTATATATATACTTGTTGAACTTAACCCTAGTTTCCTTAAATCTCTCTACTTGCCGAGCAAGGCAAGATGAGATTTAAGGAAAGTATTTATCTTGTTCGATTTGATCATAAGGATAAAATCGAACAAAATAGATACTCATAGGTTTAAGGTAACATGTATATTCTCATGTATATTTCCAGCTGCAAAACGTATTTTCAAAATATATCTTTTACAAAAATATTTTAGAAATGTTCTTTTTCAAAACCGCAGCCATAATTCCACTCAGGAACATAGCTAGTTCCCCGGCCTGGTTCCCTAATTCAGTATGTTATGAATTCTGTTCCAAACTTGTACCAGAATTCATACCATAACTCAAAACATATATAAGCATTTAAACCAAAGCATATAAGTCATACTACAGAGCATATTACATGAATTTCCTAGAATAATCATTTGAGTAGACATTTCTTCTATTCTTCATGTAATCTTTAAGACCTCGAATCTTCCTTTGAATACTTCAATTATGAGCACAACCTCTTTCTTCGAATGACTTCGAAAAGCTTTATACTTCAAGTCTTGGGATCAACCTAATTACTGCACATGTAACATGGTTAAGATGCAATAAAAGGTATATGACTGTTTTTCAGTATAACAGTCAAGGAAACAGCTCCTACTGGTTCTGCACCAGTATATGAGCTTTGTGTTTATTCAGCTATTCCCTGTAGTAAAACAATTTAGTTTCAATATATACACAATAATTATTAACTTGTTCAGGGAAACTGGTATCCTATAACAGTTGGTTCCCCAAACCAACTATTTTCACAATTAAGTGTCTTGTTCCCTGTATTGGTTTGTCATCACTCATAACCTAAGGGACCCAACAAATTCCCCCTTTTTGATGATGACAAACTTAATCGAAGTTCCTGCAACCACGCATGTTAGAAACAAAAAACCTCAATTTAATACTCAAGTGAAATTGCGCACAACCAGCAGACTCAATGACTCAATGAACAAGTTAGCTAATCTATGTGGTTCCTTAAACTAAAAACTAACACTTGACTCAAACAATATTAGTAGACTCAATCAAAACTAGCAGATTCTAGGCTTCAACTTCGACACTATTTCCCCCTTTTTGCATCAATAAAAATTTCTCAAGTAAAGTGATGTGCACAAATTGTTAAATGTGCTCATCCATGCAGTGGCATCAACCACCATTCAAGTGTTATACTGCAAAAAGACAATTAGTTAAACATATAATCACATAGCTAAAGTTATAGTCCATACAAGCCATCAAAGTTCAACAAAAAGGACCCCAATCCACATAGAAGAAATGTTCGTAGATAGGGGAAGATAGTTACAAATTAACATAATCAGTTATTTTAAGAAGCAAAAGAAATAGGGGAGGAGAAATAGGAGTAAACAACATCACTCCTCTCCATCATACTCTTCCTCCTCCTCATCATCATGCTCAGCTTCTTCTTCCTCATCATCTGCTTCATCATCTTCATCAACTTCTTCACTGACCTCTTCATCCTCCTCAATTAGTTCCTCATCTTCAGGATCCTCATGCTGCTGCTGTTTATCATCAGTACGTATTAGTTCCTCTACACCAGGAACCACCAAATTGCTTGCAGTAGCCATAGTTGAAACCTGAGTCTTCAGGGGAACAGAGTCAATACCTCGAGCCATCTGAGCTTTGATATCTGGAACTGTGAGTAACAACAACTGTGTATCAGCTAGCTCCTTCTCCATCTGCTCAATTTTGGCATTGAAAGAAGTTGAGATTCCCTGGACCAACTCCATCAGTTTACCAAGAGTCTTCTCCTGGTTCTCCATCCTCTCCAGAACCACATTCTGACCTGCTGGTTCCTCTGCCTTGGCTTTCTTCTTTGGAGGGGGCTTAACCTCCACTGGTTCCTCGAACTTGAACCTTAACACATCAGCTCCAATATCAAGACCCTTTTGCTTAAGTATAGCCTTCATTGTAACTGGTACAGTGGATCCACTTAGGCTAACTTTGTTGTTTTTAAGCAATTGGGTGATGATATATCCATAGGGCAGAGAATGATGGGATGAACCATAACAGTTCATGATGTGATCAAGCATCAAGGAAGGAAGATTTATCTTTATCTTCTTCATCATCAAGTAGAACAGTACCATCTCCATGATGCGTACTGTTCCCCTTCCTTGAGCCTTGGAAGCAGGACTTTGTTGCATAGAGAGTGCAGACCTAACATCAGTGGTTCCTTCAGATCAACAGACTTAAACATAACATATTTCTTAGGCATCTTCCCACCAAACAGAAAGTCATAAATCTCATCAGGTGTGACCCCTACCAACATAGGCCACCAATCACATGAACACTTATCAAACCCATCCCTGGGTACTCCTAACATACTCGACAAAGAAGCAATAAACATATTAATATCAACACCTCCAACATTTGAACCGATTGACATATCAGGCAATTGTTTTAAATTCACATAAAAATCACTAACACCAGACACATTCGCAGCAGAACAATCAAATAAGGACATCCATCTTTGATACTCAATCAAATCCTTATATTCAGAAAGAGCAGGCACATCAAAATAACCAACCTCAACTTGACAGCCAGATAACACTACTCTAGCTCCTAAGTTAGTAGAACTAGTGATTGGAGACTCTACAGACTTACCTTTTGTAGAACGAGGTCGTTTGGCTGCTGCTGCCTTTCTCTTGGTTGCCCTCTCAGAACTACTTGATTTTCCTCTTCTTCCTTCTTGACCACCTTCTTTATTGTAGAACGAAGTCTCCCTCTGATTGAGATGTCCACCGTAGGTAACCCCTCCTTTTGACCAGTAATTTCTACCTCCTCATCCCTAGTAACAACCTTCTCGAACTCCTGATTTAAATCTCCTTGTGTCTCATGCATCTGTTCCCCCTGAGACTTTGCTGGTTCCTTGATGGTGGAACCACCAATCTCAGTTGGATTTGCATGAGGCACTATTTCTTTTGAACTGAGTTTGGACGTTTTTTGGTTGTGATGGTGTTTTTTGTAGTGGATTTGGGTTAGCTTTTGTGGGAGTGGAAGTTTTCGAAGAATCAGTAGGTGGTAGTTCAGTTGTCTTTGTCTCGGATTGCTGAGGGTTAGGGTTCACTTCTGTGATTGTGAGGAATCACTTGACTGACCCCTTCCCCATCCTTTCCTACCACTAGTGTTTGATTTTCTTCCCATAATTTCTTGTGATCGAAGATGAAGATGAACAGTAACCCGATGAACCGAGCTTTTGAATTTTGAATTTTGATTGTCAGAAAACAGAGCACTTTGAAGAGAGAGAGAGAGAGAGTATAGAGTGATGAAGTTTTGTGAGCTGCACAAAAGGATTAGCACAAGTTATATATATAGAGAATTATATCATCAATGAAGCAAGAGGGTAAAAAATAGTCGGTTAAGCCAAAGAGTAACGGATCAATTTCAAAATCGAATTTGCAATGATCACATTCCTTAAATGTCTCAACCAACTCGAATTATGGCATGTGTAATATATGCCTTGATCATCAAGCCAAAAATAACTGAAGTAGGATATATTTCTTTCCAAAAACATAAATATCCTAAGTAATTTTCCAAAAGACATAAAAATTTCAATCGAAAAACATATCAGAGCTTGTTTGCTGTTTCCCTTGCTGGTACCTGTACATAACCATTTCATCTTGTTTCTATGAAGTAAGATTCAACTGACTGCTTTCTTGCAACAATGACTTTCAACCTTTTTGAGGATCAACCCATTTACACAACACCTGAAGGATTTCGACATAGGTATATACACACACAATACAAGAGAAAAATTTCTTGCCAATCATTGAGGGAAAAGTATTGAAGCCATAACACCAAAACCTACTAAATCTATGACACAAGAATAACCTAAAACTTAACTAAACTAAAAGAACTCTTAACCTACAAAAAGACTCACGACACAAAGGTTTTATGAAGATGTCTGCAATTTGATCCTTACTTTTATAGAACAACATCTTCACTAAACCTTTCTCAACATTATCTCTTAAAAAGTGGTGTCTAATCTCAATGTGTTTGGTTTTGGAATGCTGAAATGGGTTCCTCGAAATGTTTATAGCACTTGTGTTGTCAAAAAAGATTGGGAAACTATTGTATACAACACCAAAGTCTTTTAGCTGGTTCCTTATCCATAACAGTTGAGAACAGCATGAAGCTGTAGCAATGGATTCCAATTCAGCTGTGGATAAGGCCACTGAATTCTGTTTCTTAGAACCCTAAGATATTAGACAAGAGCCAAGAAAATGTGTCATACCTGATGTGCTCTTTCTATCAACAAGGAAACCAGCATAATCTGCATCTGTGTATCCTATAAGATTAATTGAACTACCTTTAGGATACCAGAAGCACAGATCAGTTGTTCCCTCAAGATACCTAAGTATCCTTCTAATAGCCTTCAAGTGAGATTCCTTTGGATTTCTTTGAAACCTAGCACACAAGCCAATAGAAAACACAATATCAGGTCTACTAGCCTGTTAGATAAAGTAGGGACCCAATCATCCTCTATACAGTGAGGCTTCAACATTTGTTCCCTCAAATCACATCAAGTTTTGTAATGTAGGAACAGGTGTATCATAAGCCTTGCTGTTCTCCATGCCAAACTTTTTCAGCAACTCTTTAAGTACTTTGCTGATGATCATGATCCCATCAGCTTTGCTTAATCTGCAAGCCAAGGAAGAATCCTAATTCTCATCAGCTCATTTCAAATTCACTTGCATAAGATTAGCAAACTCATCACATACACTGATTAGTAGCACCAAATAAATATCATCAACATAAATTTGTACTACAATCAAGTGGTTCCCCTGGTTCTGATAAACAAAGTTTTGTCCACTGTTCCCCTTTTGTAATCATTCTTCATTAAGAAGTTGGACAAGCTTTCATACCAAGCCCTTGGTGCTTGCTTCAATCCATCTAGGGCTTTGTCCAAATTGTAAACATGTTGGGGGAACAACTTGTCCTCAAAACCAGGAGGTTGCTCAACATATACCTCTTCTTTCAAGTATCCATTTAAGAAGGCAGTCTTCACATCCATCTGAACAACTTCATATTCATGTGAACAGCATAAGCAATCAATATTCTTATAGCCTCTAATCTAGCTACAGGTGCAAAGGTTTCATCATAATTTATTCCTTCTTGTTGATTGTAACCTTGTACAACTAGCCTTGCTTTATTTCTGACTATGGTACCAAAGTCATCCAATTTATTTTTGAAGACCCATTTTGGACCAATGACTGACCTTTCCTTGGGTCTAGGTACAAGATGCCAAACTTCATTCCTTCCGAACTGATTCAACTCATCTTGCATTGCTAGAACCCAATCAAGATCAGTTTAGGTCATTTTATAGTCAGTTGGCTCTACACTAGACGGGAATGAATAGAAAGAACAAAAGTTTTGGTACACACTTCTTCTTGTTTGAATCCCTTTATTAATGTTACTTATAATTTGATCAGGGGGATGAGAAGAAATGTACTTAAAACTTTTTGTAGAAATGTCATTTTGTGCTTTCTAATTTGTTTTGGAACCAGCAGGATCATGAATCTCTTCCTCTTCCGAGGAACCAGAAGGATTCTCAATCGTGCTGTTTCCCCTTACTTCTCTGACCTCAAGTTAAGGAGCTGTTTTATTGTTGTTCGTCTGATCGTCTATTACCCCCGAACTTCTTACTTGTCTATCACTTGGGGAACCATCAGGTCCTGGTTCCCTATCTGAATCCTCTTCATCTTCTCCTCTAGGCTCTCCACCATCATTTTCTGGTGGACCAGTGGGTGAGCCTAGGCTAGCTTCCTCTTCATTTAGAGAACAAACAGCATGGTTCCCAGTGAACTCCAGGAGTCCAATAACCTCATCAGGTTCAACCTGTGAAATCTCAAAAGACATGTTAAACTCATCAAAAACAACATGGACACTCTCCTCAACACACAGAGTTCTCTTGTTAAAGACTCTATATGCTTTACTTTGAGAAGAATATCCGAGAAAAATTCCCTCATCACTCCTAGGGTCAAATTTATCAAGCTGGTTCTTCCCATTATTATGTACATAGCATTTGCATCCAAAGACACGGAAGTATGCAATATTGGGTTTTCTGCCCTTTAGGAGTTCATAAGGAGTTTTCTTCAGTTTAGGTATTATGAACTCCTTGTAGATCACCTGAAAATGTCCCCCAAAATGATTAATCCTGATGAATACATATCCGCGTCTCGGTTTGTTTCGAATGCAGGAAAAGAATGCTTTGAACTCACAAAAGTTGGAAAATACGTGAGGTCGTACTCGGAACTATTGAGCAAAGGTCAATACAAGGCAAAAAAAATTATTCTTTTTCGTTTTCTCTGATAATCAAAGGTTTCAAAAAGTTACCTGGCGATTCTCATGCTTTTTGTTTTTCATCATGTTCCGTCACATTTTTTCTGAATCCCCATATTTTTTAAATTATTTTCTGATTTTTTCTATGATTTTCTATGAATTTTGCAATGTTTAAATACGCAGAATACCAAGAATACATGAATAAGAAAAAATACGCGGATATGTCTAGAACATACTTTCTTGCGAAAGGAGGCGTTAGAATAATCGTAAAATCTAGAAAAATCGAGACTATTGGCAAAGATTATTCCGAAATAAATTTTCAGATTTTGGAAAATATATAACGCAAAGAGCGTATATACGCTGAGGATGCAGAACGTATATACGCGCTTTGAGCGTAATACGCTGAGCGTCCGTCTCAACATCTGCGTATATACGCTCCTCAGGTACACGAACTTTTGCCAAAGACGTGGTTATGGAATGAGAAGCGGTATATACGCTGAGGTTGACTATATACCTCCCCGACGTATATACGCTCATCTCAGCGTATATAACGCAGGGTTTCCTTGCTCGTTTTTTTGCCTCGTGCCTATAAATACTTGCTTGCCTTGCTCAGTCCGAAACACGACATTCCCACAACCGCACAATTCCCGCACCTGCACTACACTTCCCTGACGCACATTACTCACTCTCTTTCTCTCTCCTCTAAAACATTCTAAAACACATTACACATTCGTTTTTAGTTCAAGCATCATTCTCTTCGAATCAACAGGCGATAACAAAGGTTGAATTCTGAGATTACCCCTCACAATAATTCTCTCACACTTTCTTTTAATTTGACTAACCATTGTTATGAGTTTTACATAGTAATTAAACAATGTAAAACTCGCTTTTAAATTGTTCAGTAAATATGTAGGTTTTCAAATGTTTCAATGTTTTCTTTTTTTTTTCTCTTTCATTTCTTATTATTATATCCATTGTCAATACTAACGATTCTTATTCTTGTATAGTATTAAGGCGAAAGATCATGCGCTGTCTTTTTATCATGAACTAACATTGTTTCTTTGTCTTTGTATAGCGATTCAAGGCGAAGTCGTTCGTTCATTGTTTTACAATAACCTTTGTTTTTTTGCAGATTTAGGGTAAGACTGAATTTGTAACAGTATATGCAAGTTCATATACTTCTATTTCATTGTTGTATAACTTTGTATATATTTTGCTAAACAAAGACCGGAATTATGTGAATCACTTTAAATCAGATTAACTATGGACAACCTGTTTTTAGGCACCGTTTTAACATGATTAATACAAAGTGGTCACAATTTCTAGGTTAGGTAGTCTCTTGTGCATAAAGAAACACTTCTCATAGTAATTTAGGGTTAGTACGCTTCTTAAGGTGCAAAATGTAAGTTGTCATCATAATCAGTGTAATGGAATTACAATGAGACCGAGTAGAGGCCGCTACATGCGGGCGAATTGGGTATACGATCTGATTCGTACCATGTCCCGAACCCACGACTGTTACTTGATTGACGTGGGGCCATTATTTGGCACCAACGTTTCGGGCGTCCGTGAATAACCTTTCTAGGCACGGTGGCGACTCCCCTCTACTCGACAACACTACCCCAACGCACTACGTGCGGGATCCGTGGCTCAAGCCCGACAGCAAAGCACCTCGATGTAGTACCAGCCGCGCGCCGCTATACGCGAGGCGCGGCCCCACGTCCAAATTGCGACTTTCACTACGTGGGAAATCACCGTTAGGTGAAGTGGACAGACTTGAAAATCTCGTAATTCCATCATCATACGTTATTGGATTTTGCATTTTGCATGTACCTTTCGATAAGGTCGCGCCTTAGGCTCCTTGGCTCCTATGGCATGTTCTATGCTCGAGAACACCATAAGGGGGAATCTACCTTGTTGCATGTGGTTAATTGATCGCATGGCTAGGCAAGTCCTATCCCGCCATGCCGTGTGTGCACGTGTTACTGATGCGTGTGCATAAGGGTATCTTGGCCATACATCGCTAATTGCAAGTGTGAAAACTGGACCAAGCTCTCTTAGGCGTGGTACACTCTCTGCTTACCTAACCGACATAGTTGATGTCATCATGTGTCTTGTATATATGTGCATTGTATGGGGTCCTAGCCATTTACAGTTCTTAGACCTTAACACAACACTTTCACTATAGTCATGGTCATCTTTTAGTTCGCATTCATGCATTTCATAAGCCTCATAGTGACTTAGTTGACCTACCTACCTTAATCTTCACCTATAGTCCACCATAGGACTTTGCCTTGCAACTTCGACTTAGAGTCACATAGACTTTGACCTTAGTCTTGACCCTTGACTACTAGGGTAGGCAACGACTTTGACCTAGACGTGACTTAGACTCCACATTAGATTGACCTGCATCAGCCAACACAGGCTCGACATCTGATACATGGACATGTGCAATCATACATTCTCACAGTGTCGTTGGTGCCCTTAAAAAAAAAAAAAAAATAAAAAAAAAAAAAAAAATTCAAAAAAAAATTCAAAAAAAAAAATTCAAAAAAAAAACGAAAGGGCACCTTGCATTACATTCATTCTAGGAAAGATGACCATGGAATTAGGACAGCATTTGCATCTGCATTCATTCAATATATGACCAAGGAAGTCTCTAAGGGTTTATTTCTTTTTTGAAACAGGGTGAAGTCGTCTCCAAACCCCTTGCTCGACCCAAAGAGTTTGAGCCCTCAGCCCATCCAAACCTAGACCTTCCTCAACCTTCATCATTAGACCCCAACCCACATCACCAACTCTCAACCTCATCAACCCATCAGCCTTAGCACCACAAATGGCCTCCCAACAAGAAAAGCTCCAAAAGCTGCCGAGCAAGTTCAACATCTTGAAGCTAAGATCAAGAGTTGACCCGAGCACTTCCTTGGACAGCTGTTGAAAAGGCAATCAAAGCCACCACCCACCTTCTACCAAGACCAACCCTCTTACCCCAACCTTGCAACCAAACTGCCAAAGGATTTCTCAGCCGAAGACATACCCAATTCAAGCCGACTGATGACCCTCGATCCATATAAAGGATTTAAGACCACCATGGCACTTAAAGGGATTGACCCTGCCTGCTGTTTCCAACGGCTCTTTCCCCTTCCTTGGAACCGATATGTCAGAAGTGGTTTCTTTACTTCCTGAGAAAGAAATCTACTTAGGAAAGACATCATCCACGCATTCTGGCAAGATACAAGGGTAACATTCAGACCCAAACATCTTCCGAGAGCTTGAAATCCTTAACCAGGAGAGTAACGAGGGTTCGTACCTATCTTACTAGATGAGAAGATTGCTGCCACCCTAGTCTCCGCTCCTACTGAAGAAGAGATGGTCAAGACCTTCATTCTAACCTCCAGCAGAATACAAAAGATCATCTCAAGTATCGAGGCCTTACCACATTCGCAAAGGTCTACGACATTGGAGTGGACATAGAGAATGATCTTCAACCAATGAAGTGATCTCAGCTTAGGATCGAGTCGGAGAGTCCTTTCCCTAGACTATGTATCTTTTCTTTTTCCATTTCGGCAGCTATGTCATTAGGTTATAGATTAAGTTCTGCAATTAGCCTCAATGTAATAAATTCTTTTGTTAATAAAAGTTTCTTTTTTCATTTTCTTTAGCCTCCATATAGTTTGTCTCTAACTTTAATGGAATCAAATTAATGATCGACCTCACAATTCAATGGACATTGCCAAGAGAGGCCTCTTTCAATAGCTCCACAAAACAACCTCTTCCTCCATTCCCATTCATCATATCAAAATCCTTGCAACCTTGAGCCATAAACACTATCATTCAGCCCTATCTGTCTTTCATCACCCACATCTGCCTAACCCTTGACCAAACGGTGCGTAGAAAAACAGGTGCAAAAGAAAAAAAAGAGAAAAATAAAAGGCAAAAAGCAAAAAGCAGAAAAAAATCAAATTCAATGCACCAATCACATAGCAAATCAATTGCAAAATCAAGCTTCAAAGCCCAAATCAAATAAAAAGCAAAAGTCTAAAAAGCACACTGCGCACCGTGGGTCACTTCGTGATCACAAGCCTTTTTCGACCCTCAACCACAGCCTACATTACAACCACAAAAGCCCTCTCACAACGAGGCATTGTCCAAATCATCAACGGAACTACGACGGTCTGATTCCGAAGGATACGTAGGAAGCCTCTTCTCGAGGTCGACCCAATAATAATAACTTCTGAGGTCCTATATAGTTTGATTCCCTAAAGTAAGAAGCCAAATTCCTAGTAGTAAACACCCGACATAGACTCGAGCTTGAACCAACATCATCTAGCCAACCACATCAATTCCCTTTACTACCTTAGTCACAAATTTAAGCCTTGTATTTTCTTAAACCTTTAGCCTATTCTTTCATCCACCTTAAGGGGCTCTCCTCAACTTCACTTAGGCTATCCACTCCGCAGCTTCATACAGCATTCTCCTCAAAGCACTCGCATGGCAAGCATATTCCTCCATCTTCTTCCTCATGCAGCATTCAGTTAGTTACTGATTGGGCAAATCAATCACACCCTCATTCCAATAGCTAAGCCAAAACCCAGACTCCACAACATTCCTAGCTTACCTGTCATCAACCATTGCCCTAACCTGAAGCTCATCAAGCTGGGGGCTCACCACTAAACCAACATCAACACCACAAATAAGCCATTCCCACAACCAAATCCCATGGGTGGGGGCTCACTTGCAAATCACAGCATCACCTTGCTCGAATGGGGGCTTGAGACGGCCCATCCCGCAATCCAAAAGACATTTTACATTAGTCTACTTCCTGGTCATTCATGCATTAAGACTCTAAGAATTAGACTTGCATTACCAGCCATCAAATGCATCATCATGCATGAGCATACATACATCATCATCATGCATCCTGCACAAACACATTACTGCACATTGCACATTGCAATCACACCATACACATTGACTCCACTCAACACGAGGCTAAGGGCCCATCATACATACGCAGAACGGCCTAAATCAATACTTTGACTTGTCGTCTTACGAGACTCGTTCTTTCTTCGATCGTCAAAGTGGGGCTTCTTTCCAACCTCCTTTAACATTCGGGTTTTGGAACATTCTCCCGCACCAGAATCCATATATGCTTCGGTCATGATTCGCTCCCGTATCAGAAATCCAGCCAACATCTTTCGTCCCTTATGTCTCCGCTAACAGAAATCCAGCACAAGCATCTTTCGGTCTACGATTTCTCCGCAGCACAGATAATCCAGCACAACATCTTTCGGGTCTACATTTCTCCCCGCTACAGAAATCCAGCACAACACTTTCGGGTCTTATGGTTTCTCCGCTACAGAAATCTCAAGCAAAACAATCTTCGGTCTTGGAATCTTCTTCCCGCTACAGAAGTTCCGTCAGCACATCTCTCGGGTTTTGGAATCTTCTCCCGCTCAAAGAGTTCCGCGCATTCTTCGGGTTTTGAATTTTCTCCCGCACCAGAAATTCCGCAAACACACATCAACAACTCTCCCGAAAAGCCAGGTCAGCCGTAGGGAGAAAACCACCCGAGGATCCAGCGCTTCCAAGCATAACACCGCATGGGGCGCGTAACAGGTAAAACTAACATTTGTTTTCAGGTACCGGCGTAAGGGTAACTCAGGTCGCAGAACGTCTTGAGTTGCTCTCCGTCCCGAACGAATTACTTTGACTTTCGTCTTACGAGACTATCGTCTCTTCCAGACTCAGTCAAGCACTGAAAATGTCTCCCCAAATGAGTAATCCGTGGATAAACATACGCGTCTCGCGTTTGTTCGATCAGAAAAGATGCTTTGATCACAAAAGTTGGAAATACTGAGGTCGTACTCGGAACTATTGAGCAAAGGTCAAAACAAGGCAAAAATATTTTCTTTCGTTTCTCGAAAGGTTCAAAGGTTTTCAAAAGTTCAACGCTGGCGTTCTCATGCTTTTGTTTTTCATCGTTCGTCACATTTTTGAATCGCCAGTATTTTTAAATTATTTTTCTATTTTTCTATGATTCTATGATTTTGCAATGTTTAAATACGCAGAATACGCAGAAAATACGTGAATAATTAGAAAAATACGTCGATTACCTTCTAGAACATCTTTCCTTGCGAAGAGGAGGGTCTAGCCGTCGAATCAGGAAATCGAGACTATGGAAAGAAATTCCGAATAAAATATTCAGATTTTGGAAAAATATATACGCAAAAAGTAATACGCTGAGCGAGAGCTATATACGCTGCCTTGAGCGTATATACCGCTGCCCCTCAGCGTATATAGCTCCAGTATACAACTCAAGACGGATGCTCTTGTGAAGAGCGTATATACGCTGAGGTTGAGCGTATATACGCTCCCCATGCGTATATAGCTCATCTCAGCGTATATACGCAGGTCCTTGCCTCGTTTTTTTTTGCCTCGTGCTATAAATACCTTGCTTGCACTTGCTCAATTCCCGACAACACTTCACAACCCATACACCTTCACGCACATTTCCGACGACATACTCTCTCTCTCTCTCCTCTAAAACACTTAAACACATTAACATTCGTTTTTAAGTTCTAAAGCATCGATTCTCTTTCGAATCAACAGCGATAACAAGGTTAATTCTGAGATTACTCACCAATAATTCCTCTCTCACTTTTTAATTTGACTAACCATTTATGATTTTAATGTAATTTAAACAATGTGAAACCACTTATAATGTTCATGTAAATATGTAGGTTTTCACTAAGTTTCACAATGTTTCATTTGTTTTGGTTTCATTCCTTTCATTTCTTTCATTATTATTATCCATTGGTTAAAACTACTGATCCTTATTCTTGTATAGCAATTCAAGGCGAAAGTTCATGCCTGTGTTTTTATCATGAACTAACATTGTTTTTTTTCTTGTCATAGCGATTCAAGGCGAAGATCGTTCGTTTCTATTCGTTACAAACTACTTGTTTTTTTGCAGATTTAGGGTAAGACTATGATTTGATATATTGGAAGTTCATTATACTTCAATTACTGTCATTGTCATTGTGTAACTTTGTATATATTTGCTAAACAAAGACCGGAATTATGTGATCACTTTAAATCAGATAACTATGGAACAACCTGTTCTTTAGCGACCCGTCGTTGTTAACATGATATATACAAAGTGGTCACAATTTCTAGGTTAGGTAGTCTCTTGCATAATAAACAAACTTCATAGTAATTTTAGGTTAGTACGCTTCTAAGGTGCTAAAAATGTAAGTTGTTGCATCCAATAATCGTGTTATGGAATATACAATGAGACCGAGTAGGAGGCGCTACATGCTGGGCGAATTGGGTTACAGATCTGATTGTACCATGGTCCCCGAACCCACGAACTGGTTACTTGATTGGACGTGGGCCATTGTTTGCACAACGTTTCGGCGCCGTGAATACCTTCTAGGCACGGTGGCGACTCCCTACTCTTGACACTACCCCAACGCACTCACGTGCGGATTCCGTGGCTCAAAGCCCACGCAAAAGCAACTCGATGTAGTACAAGCCGGCGCCCGCTTATACGTGAGCGCGGCCCACGTCCTACAGTCCCTCTATTTAGATATAGCAAGCAGTGTCAACAGCTTCACCCCAGAAACTCTTAGGAGACCACTTTCAATAAGCATTGTTCTGGCCATCTCCTCAAGAGTTCTTTTTTCTTTCAACAACAATTTTTTGAGGTGTTCTAGGGCTGAGAAGTTGTGACTAATACCATGTTCCTGCAATAACCAATAAAGTCAGCATTTTAATTCAGTACCATGGTCTGATCTTACCGAGACCAGCTTGTGAGAAAGCTGGTTCTCCACCTGTTTCACTAAGTAACCACTCATCGAATGTTTCATCCTTTTGAGTGAAGCATTATACCCAAGTGTACCTGGAAAGTCAACAACAATAGCATGACATATCTATGACCTCTTCGACTATGAACTCTCATGGGACCACACAAATCAATGTGAAAAATTTCGAAGGGTCCGCTGGTACTCTAAATAGTTTTAGGCTTAAAAGAGATTTTGACCTGTTTCCCTTTGACACATTCTGAACAAACTCTATCTGCTTCATACTTGATGTTAGGAAGTCCTACTACCAAGTCTTGAGACTTAAGTTTATTCAGTAATGTCAAGCTTGCATGTCCAAATCTCTATTGCCAAATCCATTGATTATTATTTGAAATAGCTCTCAAACAGACATACTTATCTTGGGGAATTTGATCCAGGAATGTAATGTAGACATCATGTCTCCTTGTTCCGTCACATATAAGTTCACTTGTTTGTGAGTTGACTATGTGACATAGGTTGGCTTGAAACTCAACTCTATTACCTTTGTCACACAATTGTAATATGCTCAAAAGATTATGTTGCAAGCCTTCAACATAATATACATCATCAATTGCATTCGAAAGTGTCTTACCTAACTTACCTAAACCAGTGTTGGTTCCCTTGCTATTATCTCCAAAGGTGACACTTCCTCCATCAAAGGCTACTAGTGAGAGAAATTTCTCTTTATCTCCGAACACATGTCTTGAGCATCCACTGTCCAAATACCAATAGGTACTTCTCTTCACTTTAGCCTGTCTTAGGAACCCAAACTCTCTTGGGTCCCTTTTCCACAACATTTGCATCTGGTTGGTCTTTTCTTTTTCAGACCAGCTTCACATGTTTATTATTCTTATTCACACTATGTCTTCTAGTTGGACATTCATGAATCTTGTGTCCATTCATACCACAATGATAACAAACATGCATGTCCTTAGACATAACATACTTACCTCTTTGAAATTCCCTAATACATGTGGTTTCCTTGGGAGACCAGTTAGTCCTGCACAACAAGAAAATTGGCTTCGGCCGACCACATTTACCGACCGATTTTCGGTCGGTAACATGGGTTACCGACCGAAAATCGGTCGGTAAGCGGTGTCGGAATCAAAATAGTCGGTAATCCAAAACTTACCGACCGAATTTCGGTCAGTAAGGCTTTACCGACTGATTACCGACCTATTCCCGACCAATTACATCCGACAATTTTTTGGAGGAAAAAAGTGGTTTACCGACCGATTAATCGGTCGGTATACCGACCGATTTAAAGATCAGTCGGTAAATACCATTTTCCCTTCAAAAATTGGAGGGTCATGGAGGGGTTTACCGACCGATTAATCGGTCGGTATATCGACCGATCTTTAAATCG
>SNQN01002391.1:59093-75055 GCA_008642245.1 Bassia scoparia | reverse complement strand
TTTCTTTCTTTGGGCATAAATATCAATTTTAGTTTTTAAAATCAACTTACATTGTTTTGTTTCTAAAAAAAAAGTAGGTTTTCTTTTTTCAATTCTGAAAATGGATTGTTGTTAATCTTTTTGATTTATTATGATTTTGTTTTGTCGGTATGTTGTAGTATATTGAAGATCTCTATTTGAAACATTAGTGGGTGATATTTGTTGTTTTCAGCCTGACTTTGCTTTAGTCGTCGTTGTTGTGCTAGCCACTGCCTTACACATTCTCGTTCCATTTTTTGTGTTATATTTGTGCGCTACTCGAAATAAGACTTCCACCACTTTGCGTCTTCGTGTCGAGTTTTCAAGCTTTAACCTTTACAAGTTTTGAATCTTTTTTTGATTATTCGCTCAGTTTGGCTATTAAAGCTAAATAAATTTGATGTATAGTTTCAGTTTTTGATTTGTTTTACAGTGGTAAATTGAAATTATTTTGTTCATGTAATCAATTTGTAATCGCTTAAATAATTGTATTTTGTTATCACTTATTGGGAAGAGATTTTGTTTTATAAAATCGAATTGAAAAGGTGATTTTTGTAATAGATCTTTTGTAAAATATTGCGTTTGCTATGTTTCTGTATTTGAATATTTTAGCAAGTCTACTCTCGTGTGCAGTTGCAATGGTGGCATTGCATGATTTGATTTTCTGTGTTTTGGAATTGAGATTTATTTGATTTGAATCTAAGAATGTAGTGATTGTTTTGAGCTATTGATTTGCAATTCTATTTGTTTGAGTTGCTCTTTCTGCCATTTGAGGTTACTCTTGCCATCAATATGAAAATGTTTGCAAGATTTGGATTATATTGAGAATTTTTGGTTACTGTCGTATCCTAGTTACCTGTTACAGATATTAAGATTGACTGTTTCTGGTGCTATATTTATGTTTTATGTGTACGTCAGCTGAGTTTTGTATTTTGATTCATTACCGTCAGTAGGACATAAGGTTTCAAGTGTTATACTATGTGATTTTAAGGATCTGTAAATGAGTGAGACAAGGAAGTGTTACGATGACGTATTGGGGTAACCAATCCATGCCTGCATTATCATGTTAATAGTAATAAACTAATTCCCCTAAAATATATTTCTTGTGTGACTTGGGGCGTCTTGCGGTCACCGGCCAGGACTGGGGTCCGTTCCTCTGTCCTCTGTGTAAAAATCTAGTTGAGACACCATTATTCAAAGAATTGAAATTCTGCTAGTTTCTATCACTTGGATGTATGTCTTGTGCATTTGTGGGGTCATAGAGGACTCGAAATCGAATAGAGGAAGTCCCCATCGCACTTCTTTTCTCGGAAGCTGCAAAAACCCATTTTATAATGCCTTATTCGGCAGTTGATGCTGCATGCAAGGAGAAGGGGACTCCATTGTCTGTTACTGGCACCGTGGAAGGTCTGATTAGGGACGAGTGTTTAAGGGCGATAGTTAGTGTCATCAAGAAGACCTCCTCCCCTCGCACTTCTAGCTGGCCGGTCTACTCAGGTCTAGTATAGCAAATTCACCGAATCGAATATAAATCAATAATATATGTCACACTAGTAACCTTAGTTTTTATCTAGGTGCGAATGGGGTTATAATGTCATGTAAGACTATTTTAAATAGTCTCTCTGAATTGGTCTAGATTCAAGGATCCTAAACTGTTTGTCCATAATTATTCTTATTAGCGTGACAATCCATCAATAGTCTTTAATAGCAAAATTATGGGTGATGGAGAAGAGTAATATACGAATATCTATGAACTATAAAATGACATATGAAGGAAAAAGAGAATCTTACCTCGGTTCTATCCTATCTTAATAAATTAAGTACCAAAAGGCAAAAAACACTAATAGTTAAGATTGAAATTGAAATCTGTCTCGCAATATTCGCTTATTTACATAGGTGATGAATCAAAGAAAAATTAAGTATGACAATAATATTGAACAGTCGAATTGAATAAACAAAGGGAAAATAAGAGGTTATTTACATTTTATATTGTATTGTCTAATGAGTCGTATTAAGGCTAATATACATAGATCAAAGGTATTAAAAGAAGTTAAATCTCAAGAGAATAATTAGAACAGAAGAGAAGGAAGGAAGTTTTCTATGTGATTTTTGTGGCTTCCTCTGCATGTTTTTTATTAGCAACTCAATTGCGTGTGTAACAGTCCTCAAAACTCGATGCTTGAGATGTCTCGTTTGTATTTCGTTTATTTGAATTGTTGAATGGTGTTTATTGATGTTTGTTGTATTGTGAATTTTGAAAGAATTTCTTTTGAGAATTTTTCTGAAAGAGAGGAGAGAAGTATGGTGACGATGATGTACGGAGATGAGAGAGTATATAGCCAAGCTTTGTGTCGTCGCTTTCCAACTTGAAATATGAGAGGGGGGTTGGCCTATATTTGATGGTCCAAAGCCAACAAAGTCAAGGGAATTTTGGTGCAATTGCGCCTCTTATAGTTGTCTTTGGCATTTTTTGGCTTTGATTTATTTTCCTTTGCCTTTTTTGAGATAATGCGGTGTTTATAAGTATAAAATCGAATACATAAATAAATTTGATTTTTATTTGATTGGCTATATTTTTAACTACGAGAAATCAATCATTGAGTTTGGGAAATATTCGTGTGGTGTTCCCACACTGTGCTGTGTGTCGACCGAGCTCCAGAAAATATAGTCTTTTATCGGGGTGCACAGTTTTGTTTTGAATATCATACGCTATGTATTCCACATAATTTTAAAAATATTGTGAAGAAATATGAACAAAGATTACTTGTTATAAAGATAGTTGCAACGTGTCAAAAATTTTGTAGATGTTGGATTTTTTTTCATAATTGAGAGTTAATTCTTGCAAAATTAAGTATAATTGTTGAAATTCCGACAATTTGCCAATAAATTTAGGTACAATATCTTATATATAATAAGTTATCAATATATTTTGTGTATATTAAAATTGATTATCAACGGTCTTTTGGGGTAGATATAAGGTGGGTTCTTTTTGTTCAGATGTTGTGTATTTTTATTATATTGTTTTCTCGCCACCTGTTTCTCTTGCTTATATCGAATGGTTGTTTGCCTTCTTAAGCCCTCTTTGTTACTAATGTTGTTTGTTTAGTATTGTGAGTAAGTTTTAGTTTCTTCCATTTATTTGGAGTGATTTTCGGAGCTTACTTGCATAGACTACGGAGTTTATTAGTAATAGTGTGCAAGAGAGCTGAGTTGGTAATGAACGCAAGAAGTTGATATCTTGCTCACTCTTTTTGTCCATAACTTTTGTTTCGTTCGTCGGATTTGCTTTGTTTCCAGTTGCATTTGGACACGTATACTTCTGAGAGCTCGATTGATAGGTCACATTGCGTGATTTGGACCACCTCGGAGTGCTCGAAATATTGGTCCTCTAGAAGTATGGACAATTTCTGCTGCTTCCAAAATCCGTATCGATCCAGATCGGCATCACAAACCCGGATGCCGATCGGATCGAGGCCCGATCTGCAGTTAGAGTTGTTTTTAAAGAGTTAGTTTAATGTAAAAGTGTGCATGATCTGTAATTTTTAGTAAAGCTTAGTTTTAATTTAATATTATTCTTTCACTGTATAAAGGATATAAAATTCTCTAATCTTGTATTTATCTTAGTATGTTTGGTTCCATCATTAATTCTATAGGCAGAAATTTTTCCTCCCAATTACGTTAGTATTTCTCTCTCACGAGAAACCCGTAACTTTGGCACTTCTCATAGTAAATTCACGATTTATTTATTCAATTGCGCAATTCATTTTCTTTGTGGTAATTATTTGGCGTGGCTTTTATTTTTTGTTCTCATTTGTTCTAACTTGTGTTATGCTTGATTATTGTTTTGATCCCATTATTTTTGAGGGTTCTGATTTATTACTTTCAATTTATTCTAGTTTATTTATTGCTTTTGAATTATTCTGTTACTTGATTATTTCTATCCGAATTACAACCTCATCATGTTTAGATTAATTTATTGAGCGTAAGGTAGTCTAATTTCTTAGATCGATTGTTGGATCTGGATAGCAATATGATTGATTTAATGAATTGGTTTGATTCAATCAATGGCTTGGTTTGTATCAAATTTCCTATAGATTGTATTCATTAATCAATTTCGTTAGGGTACCGACTTAATTGCTCAATCTGATAGTCACAAGTCTCTATTGATCTAGCTATTGAGATCTCTGAATCAAGAGCAAATCATCAAATATGGTCTAGTAATGAGATGTTGTCCGTTATGGGTCGGAGAGATACGGTTGGATATTTCTATGTTCAATTGATTCGAGAGAGCTTCCATTGTTCGGCTGTTTGATTATGCCATGTTATGAATTGTGATCTATTGATTTCTGGTCAATTACTGCTATAGTGATTTCCATAGTCCCTATAGTTTAGTGCTATTATAGTTTATTTTTATTTTTTTTAGTATTCATTTGCTTCATTTATAGTAGTTGTCCAATGAATAATAATCAAAGGTCTTACATATCTAGTATGCTTTTCAATATTATTAATTCAAATCTAATTGTTGCTTCTTTGTGGATTCGACCTCTGGTTTTTTTTTACCAGCTAGCTTACAGGTTAGTTTTGTTTTAATTAGGTTATTTTTGATAGGTTACGCGAGCAAGCCTGTCAAATTTTTGCGCCTGTATTTTGCCGGGAAGCGATATTAATTGTAATTAATTGAGTCTAGATTATTTTTTCTTAATAAAATTTTGATTTTATTTTTGTACATTGACTAATTTTTAATTTTTTGTATGTTGGAAAACTTTGAGATTCCTTTTTTGTTTCACTCAATTTGAGGATGAAGGTGTTTGCGTGAAGTATTGATAGCTTATTGGATCATTGGTCCACACCATTTCTATGAGCAAGTTTGATTATGTTTCGTGATATTATGGGGTGCTGAAGACCTGGAACAAAACTTGTGTTAGAAATATAAGTGTAATTATTCATTGAAAATTAACGCCAAAGAAGTTTTGTGAATGTGATAATGAATATGCTAGCTAGACCATTATGATGAGATGAATATTCCATGTTGATATCCAATTTAGCAAATTAACACTCACATTGATTTTAGACTGACTCAATATAAATATGCTCAACCTTTCTGTATTATTGTTCTAATTGTTACCACTTATAGACCATGATGTATCTCCCTGTTGTCCTTCACATATTGTTCGGTATATGTTACTGCTTATATATCTTCTCCTGCAATTTGATAGTATAACTTACTTTCGCGTAAATCCATCTAACGATCGGATTATAGCAGAATTTGTAGTCTTTAATCGAAAGATTTTCAGTTGCATTAGTGAGGTTGTTGAAGACGTCAACGTTGTCTTTCAACAAGCGATTTAAATTCTTCTTCAGTGCTATTTATGAGCCAGATAATAATGTTCAGATGACTGTTATTATAATGATGGTATTGGTTCGCGGGTTAAAGAGTTTCTTAAGTAATTAATTGGCGTCTAATGAGAATATCGAGTGAAAAATGGATGAATCTCATGAATATTATCGAGAATGTTAATGCCATAGTTGAAAAAATCATAGTTAGAACAAACCATATATTAATTGATCTTTTGGCTACAACATTCTTTGGAAGAATATGTTGTTGTGAGAGTAAGGTTTTTAGTGATACTATAAAGTTGAGCCTGCTCCCTTATCTTTTCAATGATCTTTTCCAATGTTGGATATGTTCCTCCATTGGACTATGATGATATTGGAGGTAATGTTATGTCATCTTGTGTAAGTCAATTTTATTCCAATGAGGAACTAGACTGGTTAGTTGTAAATTCTCATCTCTTCTTCTAATTTCCCTTTTCTTTTATTTTTCTTTGATTTTTTTGTTTGTAATCTTAACTTTCCTTTTGAGCTAATTTAAGGATGCTTGTACCCATGCCCGTATGAGATGCTTCATAACATGTTTGCCAGCGGAATTGACAAAGTCTATCAGGCTTTGAATTTCTTCTGATTAGTTGTTTGGGTAAGAGTCGAGCTAACGACGTTTAAACAAGCGCTTTGCGGGAGGCAATCCGGTAGTTTCTTGCTCTTTAGAGTTAGTTCGTAGATTAATAAATAATGTGAATTGGATTTTGAAGTGAAGTGAGGAAAGAGGTTGGAATGATGTTTATGATGATTGTGTCAGGGGTAAGTAAAAGAAGCAACAAAACGGATGACTCAGCGGTGACAATCCGATCGTACGGGCGTCGGATCCAACCCAATCCATGGATGCGAGGGTAAGAACAAATTTGCGAAAAAAATACGAGACCATCGAATCAGTAATCCATCGGACGGTCGTCGATCACCAAATCTCGATCGGATGCGAGGAAATTTCAGTCGACGAGATATATTCGCAAAATATTTGAAACATTCCAAATCAGACAAAAGATAGTGATTTTCTATTGGAACGGCATCTAAAAAGGACCCACTACGTAATGGGCACCACCCTAATTTTTGCCAAAATCGCTTCTATAGTGTTGTTTTGGCACTTTTGTTTTCAGTCAGGGAAAAATTGCCGAAAATTGAGTCCAGATCTTTCTCCTCGTTCGTTCTTTCCACCATGGATGATATGTGTATAATACTTCCTTTCTCTTGCATTGAGGGACATTGCAAAGGTTGCTTGGGGGAGGAATTTTGTCAAGCGCACCTAAAGCGTTTGAGGTAAGTTATCCTTCTAGATATTTTATGCTTTCTAGGTTAGTTGCAAGGTTCTGTACCACTCATTTTAGCAAGTGAGTTTACTTGCAACCAAACAAAATGTATTGCGTTTCATACGTAGCGTTAGAAAATAAATTAAATTCTCTTTGAAAAACATGTCTCCCTGTGCACCCATTGTGAAAAGAAATGTGTTATGCTTTTTTTGAGATGCTTGAACTCACCTGAGTGATTGTGGTTGCTTTTCTTGATTCCTTGACTGGATTTGACTGATATGACTGCCTGATGTATCTTTGGAACGAGGAAGACTTGAACTTGAGAGATTTAGGTTAATTATAATCATTCCATATTTCTTTCTTGTGTGCTAGTTCCTGGTGTGTCATTATCTCATTAAGTCTGGCTTGGTACTGTCTATTGGCTATTTGGTCTATGTAGAGAATGATAGGGAGGTTCATTTGTTAGAGCCGGTGCTTCAAGTGTTTAGAAACATATATTATCCTTGATCCCTGAATTTTGAATCTGAATCCTTTCATTTCAATGATTACCTACATTACAACCCTTATTTGCTTTTCTCGAGATAGTACAACCCAAGTTTAGCTTGGGGGAGGCATATTGGAGTCTGTGATTGCCGTGTTTTGTAGGTGTATTGGAGGTTGTTGATTGTCGATAGTTGGGTTGTATGTTTCATATTGTTTCTTTAGCTTGAGTATTTCATCGTTTCTAGTGTATAGTGCAAATGCAAAAGTTTAGTCTGTATTTATTATCTATCAAAAAAAAAATCAAAAAAAAAATCAAAAAATCAAAAAAATCCAAAAAATAAAGTTTTATTTTTTATTAGTTATATCCAATGAATGCCTTGCACTTGTCGTCTTGTTGTAAGAATAAAAAAAGATGATGATGCACTTGTAGTTGCGGTTCTTGAGTTCTGATGGTTTGTTATTCGAAGGTTGAGTTGCTTGGAGTGTCTAGCATTTATCACTTGGCTTATTAGTGTTGATTGATGTTATGCTCCCTTGTAGTTAGACTTAGTCTCACATTATCCCAAAAATTTAATTCCATCCCCTAAACCTTAGCCCCCCTGATTACAAGCTATTAAAAGTCCTCACTGATAACATGTGTACCATTTGTGTCTTGTTAGATTGTGTACCTTCCAAGGTTGTTGATTGTGTATGCATTTCGAGCGACTGTAGGTTTGAGTGCTATGATAACCCTTTTCAACACATGAGTGTTGGTGAGATGAGGGTGGCCTTTAGTATTTTAGCCACAAAAAGTTGATTCATGTCACATTTAGGGCACATGTGGGGCGGTGATGAATGGTCATTTTAACCCCACACCAAAGAGAGGATGTCACTAGTGAGTATTCTTCCTATTTCCTATTCACCTCTCGTATACTGATGGCTAAGTTGTGTTTTGGGATGATTTAGGTTCTGGATAGGCATTGAACTACTTGGAATCTTTGGTTGAGAATGGTCGCGAGCGATTCGTTGAGATGTTGGTTTTTATGGAGTAACTGTTTAGATCGAGAAGTCTTATTTAGCTTGCTTGAGGACAGCAAGAGTTTGCTTGGTGGGAGTTTGATGTATTGTATTATTATATTGGTTTTCTCCCATTTCTCTTGCTATATCGAATGGTTTTGTGCCTTCTTAAGGCCTCTTGCTACTAATGTTGTTTGTTAGTTGTTCGAGTAAGTTTTAGCGTGCTTCCATTTATTTGGTAGTATATTTCGGAGCTATGCAAACATTACAGAGTTTATTAGAAGTGGCAAGGAGCTAGGAGTGGAAGCGACGCAAGGAAGTTGATATATGCTCAACTCTTTTGACCATTAACTTTTGTTTCGTTTGTTTGGATGCGTGCGATTCCCAGTTGCATTGGAAACTTAGACTTCGAGGCAGCTTCGATTTGATAGGTCACTATGCGTATTTGGACCACCGGAGGCCAGATATGCCTCTAGAAGATGGACAATTTCTGCTGCCAAAACCGTTATCCGATTCCAATCGGATCACACCCGATCCGAATCGATCGAGGACTCCGATTCTGCATATTAAGTGGCTTTTTAAATTAGCTTTAATGAAGGGCGATAGATTGTAATTTAGCAAGCTTAGTTTACATTTAGATATTTTCTGATGTGTAAAGGATAAAAATCCTTAATTCTTGGATTATCTTTATTCCATCATAATTCAAAGGAGAGAATTCTTCCCCAATTACGTATGATTGTCAAGAACCCTAACTTTGCACTTTCAATAGAAATCATTCATTCATTCATCAATTGCAAATCATTCTTGGTAATATTTTCTTCTTTAATTTGTGCTTTTCGCATTGCTTTAATTGTTATTGCTTTGATATTGATTTGAATTATTTTAGTCTGATTATTACTTTCAATTATTCTAGGTTTTATTACTTGCTTTTAAATTATTTCTTTCACTTTGATTATGGTCTTTCCCAATTACAATCATCATGTTTAATTTAATATGAGCGGAGTCATCTAATTTCTAGAGCGATTGGGATCTATAGCAATATGATTATTAATAATTGTTATTCAATTCATGCTTGCGCTTTTAATCAAAATCCTATTAGATGTGTTTATTCATGTTAATCAATTTGGTAGGCCACTTAATTGCTTATCTGATTAGTAGCAAGTCTCTAGATCTAGCGATTGATGACTTAGAATCAAGATCAACATCAATAGGTAGAATAGACTTCCTAGTCGAATATACGCATTAGGGAGTAGTTCTATGGTCACTTGATTCGAGAGAGCTTTGTTCCTGTTTTGATTATGCCATGTGTTATAATTGTTGATGCCAATTTTCTGTTTCAACTTACTGCTATGTGAACCATAGCCCTAGACTTTAGTTCTAATATAGTTTATTTTTTTATTCATTGCTTTCATTAGTTAGTAGTCAATATAATCAATCCAAAGGCTCTTTTACTAATCTAGATGCTTTTATTAGTTAATAAATTAATTGTTGCTTCCTTGTGGATTCGACCCTGTTACCACTAGCTACATTAGTTAGTTTTAATAGGTTATTTTTGATAGGTACGCGACAAGCCTGTCATTCGGCTTCGCAAATCGTGATTCTAGAGCATTGTTTAATGTAGTTGTTCTTTAGAATTGGACCAATTGCTTTGTGGTATAGTTTTATCATTGGCTTTTATGGAGGGACAAATGTAGGTATCTACAGAAGCCCCCCCCACTTTGGCTATGTCTGTAGATATGTAAATCTCATAAGACAGTAGTTAAAGTGCTCGGTATCTGCAAAACAGAGGTTAGTTTTTCTTGCACTTGTGGGTGTAATAGCTTTCGGAAGCTCCTCGTTCCTCCAGCTTGATCTTGAAATTGAAATGCCTCAAAAAGTACATCAGGTTCGACAATTGGACAAGCATGCAAGTATAGTGTGACAATCGAGATGACACATATTTATKTGCATATGCAATCCCACAAAGGTCAATTTTTGTGAGTTTTAGATTTGAATATGGTCAATTTGAGATAGAAGTGGAATAGAATCTTGCAAGAATTGCAATCTTACAAGATGGAATGGAGACATACAACAATCGCAATGTTGTAGGTAGAATGAATCTTCCAATGATCGCAACATTGAAAGATGGAACGCAAAAGTAGAGACAGAACGTAGAAGGGGATCTTGCAATGATTGCAACATTCTGAGATGGAACCCAGACCTACAAAAATCGCAATGTTGTAGATAGAAGTGGAATTAGAAATGGAAAGTCTTGCAAAAATCTTAACTTACAAGACAGGGCGCAGTCCTACAACAATCGCAATGTTGTAAGTAGAATTGAAATTTAATTGAAAAGTCTTACAAGAATCTCGACTTGCAAGATGGAACGCAGACCTACAACAATTGTAATGTTGTAGGTAGAACTGAATTGGAAATAGAAAGTCTTACAAGAATCGCAACTTGCAAGATAGAGCACAAACCTACAACAATCGGAATGTTGTAAGTAGAATTGAAGTTGAAAATAGAAGTCTTACAAGAATCGCAACTTGTAAGATGGAACGTAGACCTATAACAATCGCAATGTTGTAGATAGAATTTGAAGTTGAATCAAAAATAGATTAATCAATGCTTTGTCTTGGAGGTAGTTGACTTTGAACTTTGAGTTTGACATTAACCTTGAATTTGGACTTTGACTTTGGATTTGATTTTGACTTAGGGTTGACTTGAGGGAGACCAAGACCGAGGCCTGTGAGTGGAGCTTCCTATGCCTAGACAAGAGTGTGACCTTTAAATTGATTTTTACCTTGAGGTTGGAATTTGATGAGCTAGCCCCAGGAGAGGCTTAACTGGAGTTGGATTTTGATGAGACCATGGACTTGACTCACTTGCATAAAGAAAGGAGCCCCCAACTTGAAGTTGACATTTGGAATAATATGGGCTCTAAGCCCCCCACGTTGTCTGAGTCAAAAGAGTCTAAAGGGTCCATTAAAAAATGGACTAGAGTTCGAAAAGTAGAAGGGTTAAAATTTATGACTAAGGGTTGTCACAAATGTGAGGCTGACACAGTTGGTCTTGAGATGTTGATTTAAAGGTGTAGTCTATCAGGATCTGATACTAAAAGGGGTATTTCTCAAATTCTACGAGAATAACCACTCATTGAGCATGAACCTCGATTTGTTCTTACTAATTTGTCGACCTCAAGGTGAGGCTACCTACGTATCTTGCGAATCAAACCGATCGTATCGTTGAGTCGTGTATATATGTGTATGGCAATGCTCTTTTGGAGGAGGACTTGTGTTGAGGGTGTAGATGTAGCTTAGTTGAGTTAGGTTAATTGTAAATTAATTTTGCAATAGGATTTTGACAAGCTTTCATTTGGAAACTTGCAATTGAACTTGAGGTTTTGATTTGACTTTGCACTTGATTTTGATGTTGAATTTAGCTTTTGAGGCTTTGAGTTGAGCTTTGAAATTTGATTTGAACTTTGCTTATCATTGTTYGGTATTTGAATGGTATTTTGATGTGTGTATGAAAGAACTTGGCTAGTAAGCTCAAAGGGGTTGCAATGGATGTTTGTTTGTTTGTTTGTAAAAGGTGAATGGAGGGAAAGGATCATTTTGTGGAGTTATGAAAGAGGGCCTCTCGAGCATGTCCGTTTTTATTTTGAATTTTTTTGCTTGTGCCCTTTTTTTTTTGAGGTCATTGAGTGGAAAGAATCTCATCGTTGAATTTGAAAAAGAGAAATTAAAAAGAAAAAGACTTATTTTATTGATATTGAAAGTTGAAGAAGGCTATAACTTTATTGACTTGACCTAATTGACATAGACTCAAATTGAAAAGAAAGGGAGAAACTTGGCTAGGACTATGACTCTTGCTGACTCATTCTAAGGGGACTTTGTCTTGAACTTGTAACTTGTCACGGTTAATGGACTCAATTCCCTTGCAATGAGCTCGCCTTGATGTTGTGAACCTTGTTTGCCTAAGCCACAGAAGCTCCAATTGACTCTTGGGAAGGCTAWTTGACTTGTGGGTTGGCTTTGGGTTAGGTCATTTGACTTGTGAGTTGACTCTGGGATAGACTCTGCCTTCAACCTCTATCTGGTTTCAGGCATCAAAACCTATTGGACTTGAACTTGACATTGATTTGAGGCTGGACCTAACTTGAACCTCTATCTGGGTTGAGGTGCTTAAACCTATATTCAATTTGGACTTGAGTGTTTGGCTTGACTCGACTAGTACTTTGACCTGGTTTGAAGTAATAAGAGGTCTTGGACTCGATTTGGACTTGACATTTGGGCTAGACTTGACATGGACTAGTACCTTGGTCTGGATTATCTTTTCGAATATATATTATCTTTTCTAATAAAAAAATTGTATTATATGATGGGGTTATTTGGATAATTGAATCATATAATTAGAAGTATATGAGGGGGATTATAACGGGATTTTATGAAAAACCACTTCATATACTAGTATTTATATAATGGTGTTTTAATCTATAACGGCTTCATATAGTTGAAACTATATGATGGGGTTATAACCCCGTCATATAGTCATTTTTTTTATGCCGCAGTCCCATATGATGGGGGTCCAATCTGCGGTTTATGCCCCTTGAAAAAACCCCATCATATGGGCTTTTTTCTACTAGTGCATCTCCAACAACGACACGTCGCGGGAGATACAAATTGGTTTGACACTAAGTCAGCAAGAAATGGATCAAATGGTTGTATAGACACTCAAAAGTGTCTCCACAAATTGCATAGCCGATGGGGAAAAGTACGACATTTCGAAATAGATTTGATTCCGAAAGTTGCAACAAAATCCATACACCACATCCATTTGCACAAGTCGAATTAAAAGTTTGAAATCATGTGCCGAGAGCCCAATAATAGGCGAAAAATATTTATTTTTTATTTCTTTTAATTGTTTTGTATTTTTAGGCTTTTTCTTTATTTTTACGATTTTTTTTATAATATTTTCTATAGGTTATTTATCTAATTTCAACCTTTTATTTTGGTCTTCTCATTTTTCTGAGTTCACTAGTATTTTTAGATTATTTTTCTAATTTTTTTTGATTTTCTATGAATTTTAAAAGATTATAAAATTATTTTAAAAAATAAATAAAATCAGAAATTCTGAGATAAATCTAGATAATTCGGGAATGATTCGGAATATTCTAGAAGATTAATGTTGTCTGCCAAGTTTATCCAAAAGTGGATAAAAGTTAATTCAGATAGCAGATTAGATGCAAAAATACAGATAAAAATACCCAAATGAAAGGATAGATAAAAAAGCAATCGTATATATGTTGGTTGACGTGGACCGCATATACAGTTAGGAGTAACATATACACGGTCCTCATGAGCGTATATATGGTTCTCATAACCGTATATACGGTTTTTGCACCGTATTTACACAAGTTTTTTTTATCTGTCCTTCCCTGTATACGCCTATAAATACATGCTCTCTGTGCTTAATCGATCATCAATGAAAATCAGCATTCAATCAACGAATTCTCTTGTGCGTAGTACTCACAACAACACAAATCACTCACATCATCCAAGGTTTTCAAATCCATCGTAACTTTTGGAGTCGTTTCTTTGCGAATCTAGGTACAAATTCTTAGGCTATTCAATCTAACTTTCTCTTTTCTTTTTATTATTCATTTTGATTAATATAATATTTTCACTGTTGAGTTTCAATCATGTAAATTCATTTATTTTCTATCATTTTCGCCTTATCGTAATTGTTTTAATCGTAATTGTCAATGCTAACGATCTCTTTTGTTATGATAAACGATTCAATTGGAAGCAAAGTTTTGATACATTAACCTTTGTTTTCTTTGTGTTGATAGTGATACAAGGTAAGTTTGATTTATATATTTGAGTTTTCTATTTTTGCATATAGATCATCATCGCATATATTTTGTCATTGTTTATGCATGAGACTTTTTCTATTGTTTAAATAAGACCGGAATTTTTTTGAATCAGACTAAATTCAGATTAATCATGGACAAACGGATCTTAATCACCATATTAATTTGATTAATTTGAAGTGGTCACAACAATTAAGCTAGGTAGTGATATGTGCATGATAGAAACTAACTCTTATAATAGTATTCTAAGGCTAGAGTGCTTCCTAAGGATAAAATTATTAAGTTGTGTATTCAATGGATTTGATTGAATGGTATTACAATGAGACCGACAAGAGGCCGCTACATGCGGGCAGATTGGGTCAAAGATTCACTCTGTACCATGTCCCCGAACCCACGACTTGGTTATTGGATCAGATAGTGGGCCATTAAATTGACACCTATGTTTCGAGTGTCCGTGATTAACCTCTATAGGCACGGTGGCAATTCCCCACTAGACAACTCTACCCCAACGCACTCACGTGCGGGATCCGTGGCTCAATCCCACGAACGAAATCGACGTAGGACAAGGCCCGATAAGGGCACACGCCTACAAAATGGCGACCTCACTGGGGATAATAATCACCGTTAGATGAAGTGGACAGGATTGAATGTCTCGTAATTCCATCGATCTTTTTCATTGATTTGTGCATGTATATACCTGCATTTTTCCCTAGCCCAAAACGGCCAATGATAAGACACCCSTCGCAACACACAAGTCAAATCGAGAGAGCTAGGACCTTGACAAGCCCTAAAAAAGGCAAATTCCCTTGCACCGAACACCTCTCCCAGGTATCTAGCACGTCAAAAAGTAAGTTTTAATTTTCAAATAATTTTAATTTATTTTTAATCATTTTTCTAGAATTTTTCGGAATTTATCTGAATTTTTCTAAGCATTTTTGACAATTTTAGGAATTTTCTACAATTTAATTAATTTTACGATAATTAATTAAACAATGAAAACAATTCCAATATTCATGAAATTTTGACACAACACACTATTTTTCACAAGGAAGTTTTACATATTTTTTCCATAATTTTTTGATTTATGGTTTGATATTTACCAATTTATTAAGCAAAAACGCAAAACCGAGCAATGCGGGTTATCCCAAGATATTTTGCCTCGAGACAAGCTTCCCGAGGAAGCCAAATATCCCGAGCATCGCAATAAAATCAGCTGAAATCATATAAAATCACACACATCTCTATATGATTTTATTTCCATTTTATTTCATTACGATCTCACTATTCGAGGTAAAGCAATCCTCTAAATATCCCGAAGATCGCAATAAAATCAGCCGTTATCGCAATAATATCAGGCGTAATCGTATAAAATCACGTTCATATTTTATACGATTATACTACGATTTTATTTCATTGCAATCACGCTATTCGAGGCAAGGCAAATCGGCAATTATGCCCAAAACCTATCTTTTTTAGTTAATTTCGACCTGAAGGTTTCCCAAGAGTACTCAAGAGGGGGGGGGGGGGGGAATTGAGTATCCAATAAAATTTTCGATTTGCTACTGTTCTAGTCAGATAGACCAGGTGTACTGGTCTTCGCAGCGGAATTATTAGTTAAACAGTTAGTAGAACAGTTATCGAACAATAATAAAGGACACAAGATATTAACGAGGTTCACCCAACTTTGGGCTACGTCCTCCTAACCTAGTTACTTTTATTAATTCTACTCCTAATGAATAATAGCAACTCTCACTCTCTCAATGTATGATCTCTCACAGAATGAAACCCCACACGTACTCAACCCAAGTGTGCTCTTTTGCACTTGAACTCACAAGCACTCGCAATTGAACTCTCAAATGCTACCCGATGACCAACCCCTTGTTGATGATCCAATACAAGTTTCTTTCTCTCAAATAACTCTCACAAAGAGCGTACAAGAGTAAGTTAAAGCTCAATATATGCACTCGTAT